>OMPJ01034551.1:0-17760 GCA_900312935.1 Carapus acus | reverse complement strand
TTCTGACCAATGAAATGTTACCTCATCTTATTTCCTGCCAGTGTTTATTCGCTAAGGATTTCCAAGTATTTCCTGTGTTCCATTGTGTCCTTATCAATACCACCGTGTGTATGTTAGTTCCAAGGATGTGCACATTGTATTTAAGTAATCAGTATCCTGCTTGAAAGCAACATTTGTAGTTAGTCCCACATTTAAATCTGTACCCATCCCTCTGACAGCAGCAACTGGAGATGCAGCAGAGTGACTGCTCAGTTAAAGCCATTTGAGTCATTAGCTGGAAAGTCCAGGATGGGTCGCGGCTTATGCTAATGGCACAGGACATTTTGACACAATACTGAACCGATGCTTTATAAATTAAGATGCCTATATGGGTTTCATGACTGTAAATAAATGCATCATCTTATGAAAAGGCTGTTAGAACCCATCAAATAATGTGAGACAGCTCCACGGCCCTCAGTCCTTAGCTGAATGCTGAAGCTGTGTTTTTCTACCGTAACACAAAGGTTGAACAAAAACAAGAGGGTAAATGGTGGAACGCAATTGGGTGAGCTTGCCCCCTGGGACATTCATTGCACTTTCACACTTACAGTAACAAACCCAGGAAAGTTCAGATGGGATGTCCTTTAAAGTTTGTCAAGCATATATGCAGAAGATGGCTGGACAGCTATGAAAATAAGGTCATCCACCCATTGTTTGACTGAATGACTACGATGGGCCTGGGAATCATGGAATAGAGACAACGCATCCCGCAACCCTGTAGAAAAATAAATACTGCATGTGTGTGTGTCTTAACTTAGTATAAAGGGTTGAGGGAGAGAAATGTTTGAGGTTCAGACTTCATGAGCTGGCCTCGCTGCTCTTGGTGTCAGGGAAAGGAGACTGAACTCAGAAGCTTCTCTACTACTTGACTGTTTGAGAATTTTGTGAGTAAATCTTTTTGAATGAATCTTCTATGTAGCATAGAAGTAGTTCTGTTTAGCATATGAGTGATACAACATGTGCTATTTGATAATTTGGCCCATCTACCTTTGCTGGTAGTTTACATGACTGCTGAGCACGCTTACAAATATCAACTTACCCTGTGGTCCAAGTTGTGATCAGGCTGTGCGTGTGGGACAGGGGAGATGCTTTCAGGTCTAGAGACGGGTGGCCACCTGCTATCGTCTCGCTGCGCATGAGGCTGTCCAACAGTCTCTGGATCTTTGGAGCAAATGAGTAAAATGGGAGCTCAACCATAGTTGCGTCATCAATTAACCGAAGGCTAGCCAAAGGAGGGTGTGGAGGGTGTAGCGTGGGGACAAAATACGTGTTCTTTCAAATTTGTGACACTTCACTTCGAAAAAGTCTTACCAAACTTAGAGTTTCTTCCGTCGGAGAGGCATCTGTAGGCGTCCTCGTCCATGTCTACAACCTGGGGTGACAAAAGGCGGGATGTAAAGAAAACACCGAACTCTTGGCGGGGCGTAACGCGCATGACAAAACTTCAAGGTATAGAAATGCGCCATATCCGTACCCCAAACTAGAGGACGGAAGACGGGGGGACGGGGACACAACTGCAAGTCCCGTAATGTCTCGGTGCAAGTGTTGGGACAGGTGCTACCGACCCGGTTGCGATAGCGTCATGCCGGTGTAACACCACCCACACCGAGGACCCTTCCCCCCGTTTGTGTGCCCAAATCTCAGTCTTTGTTTTGTTTAGTTTTTTTATTTTATTTAAACAGTTCAGACCAGAAATTGAAGTACGGCGTGAAAAGACACCTTTTTTTCTCACCATCTGAAGTTACTAGATTAAATTTCTCCTGTTCGACGCCGGTTGGGATTACCAAAATTATTTCTGACATCTTTTAAATGCGACAATAACGAGAGGGGACATTTCAGAGATTTCTCCATTACTTTTTTCAGTCGGTTGTTTACACACATTTCCCTAGTATTTGGTGGTATTGCCTCCTAACTGTATGACTTGGGCCAATAGTCTCACAGTCGTTGGGTTGGGAAAATAGAAATCACATATGAATAGTTGAGTGTATCCTGGCTACTCCCACCTTGTTGTGAGCTTTCATGATGTGAGGCTAATGCCTATCCTCTCTCCGACCCACTTTCAGGTTATACACACAGAAATCTTGAAATTTTACTTGTGTTGTGCTGCATGCCAACCTACGGAGGGGTACTGCAGGCTGACCCCTCCGATCTAACAGCTTCTTTGTTCCCTAGGTTAAATTGAAGTTAGGGCAAGGATTTGTAAATGAACCGCAAAACAAAAATCACCCATGGTGGTGGCCAAAGAGAGACAGGGACTCAGAGGTTCTCATTTTGTGGCGCTGTTCTACAGGACTGGCTGGGTCGTGTGCGAAGGGGCAAGGAAGTCTAAACCAGTGGATATCGCCTGTTTGTGTAAGGAAGCCCTTGTCATTTGCTGGGAGATTGTCCAACAGCTCTGCAAACTGGTCTCCAAAAGGCGAAATTCTGTCATTCTGTCTTCACACATTATCTGATCATTAGCAATCAGAATTTCAACATTAATGAACAGATGAAGAAAGTCCTTCATCTTGTCTCTTCTCTAAAAGAAACAAACGACAGTTTGCAAGAATTCCAGCTCATTCGGCCCCTCAAGCCATGTTTTAACATTTGGCAGGAAGCTTTGGGTATTCTTCACTCATGATGCACCAGTTCCGGTATACGGTAATGCAGCCACCATCACACTTCACAGCCAGGACGGTGTTCTCAGGCTCACAAGCTTACTCGTTTTGTCTTAACGTCCAGTTTCACTTTAGTGTCATCTGGCCACAGGTCCCTGTGTACTTTTGAAACTAATCTGGCTGTCTTGTGTTTCTTTTCAGCCCACTCAGGTGCAGGACTTGTTGCACTGAGAATAATGACCCTTCTTACCAGCTTCAGCCAGCATCTTCACCAGGTCTTCAGTGTTTGTTCTGGCTCGATTTTCCAAAGATGTGAAACGAGGAGGCAGTGTGTCGGAGGTGTGGCCTTAAAATACATCACCAGGTGTGCCTCTCATTGACTCAGATGTTACCAATTAACCTCTCAGAAGACGATTGTAATCTTTGTGTGTGAAAACTTTTGCCAGAGAAACTTAAATATTTCTCTCAGAAATTCTCTCTTAAATATAAATAATTTTGGTAATCCTAAATGATTTAACACTGGAGAAGTTCGGTCTAAATTAGTTTCAACTCACGACCAACTTGCCCGCTGTTGAAACATGTCATTTCAACAGTGGGTACCCCGGTAATATAGACACTGCACATGTCCTGATGGGTTTGTTTTGATAATAGGATTTGAACAGATTGGGATTAGTGCTGTTCAGTCTGTCGCAGAAAATTCGTATGTGAGTTGTGTGTGTGTCCCAAGATGTCAGATTTGGGCCCCTTTTGCCTGCAGTGTGAATGTTGCCATATGAAACATATTTGGCCACATGCTGTAGTTGTTCTGATGGTCGAGTGTTTTTACTCGGACAGGATACATGAAAGTGACGCAAAGAGTCAGCGGGAGGTCGGGCCGAGTGCTCTTACTCTGACGGGATAAAATGAAGTGCCGTTAACGGTCACTGCGATAAAAGAAAGTGATGGAAACAGTCAATCGGAGACACAGCCATTTGTCGCGGCCCGAAACATCTCCATTCTATTTGAGCTTTTCCGAAACCCCTTATGCAAGACCAAACTAAATATGTGGCAGATAAAGCAGATAACCAACTCGTCTTTTTGAGAGCGCTACATGAAACATGACTTCAACATTCTGGGGAAACCACTGCTCTCGTACCTAAACGGTGTTTGCATTGCTCTTATGTGATTTTTTTTTGTATTCAAAGCTGGGTAAAATGGGCAAGGTAAGGAACAATAACTTTCCCAGTGAACCCAAATATTAAGGTTAACAGTCCAATTTCCTCTATAAGCATTAATCACAGCTTTAGCCACATAGCCAGGCAGCTAAGCGCTTACTGTTAAATTACACACATTATGTCAAGATTATACAATTAGAGTTGTGACAACAGTGTGACCAAAGAATGCATGCAAGCAGCAGTTCTGAGGTCGAATGAGCCGTGTAAGGCTGATAGGAAGGTTGGCAGGCGGAATGCACATGCTCACACCCACACAGTTTCAAGGACTAAAAGCGCAAGAGGAACAAAAACAGTCTGTTCTCAAGATGAAACACAGCTTACTGATCTACGATGGACTCATCCACACCTGGCATTACAACCAAAGCCCTGCCTCAAGATTCTGTAGCCTTCCCCCCTTTGAATGCCCCTGCGAAAAGGTTAATATGAATCTGTTGATTCACAAAAAGCTTTGGACCAATACAACTGAGTCCTCATTACTTCTCCAATAACAGCCCCCACAGGCCGTTTTGAACAGTTTTCCACAAAATATAAATTTTTGTGGCAATGAGTACATCGTCTCCATCAGCTTAAAAAACAAATTACGAGAAAGGAATGTGTACTCACTACTAAAACCATCTTCTCGTGATGAAGGTCAGTAACATGAGTGATAAGATTCTCCTCGGGGATCTTCACCTGACAGCGTTCACAAAGGTAGATTGGCTCGCGCTGATTGAAAACGAATTTGTATACAGTGTTCATGCCAGGAGCCGCGTGCGGCTTTTCACTCCCCACTCCTCTGCAAATATCCGGGCTCGTAGGGCTGTGATCCGAGTTTTCACTCACGCTCCCACTTGGCTGTTTTGCGCCTTTTTCTGAGCATGCGTGAATCATCTCTGTCCAAGTCTCGTTGCTGCCCTTTGCGATTTCCTCCTTCATCTGCGGGTGAATATGTTGGACGCTTTCCAGAGAGTCGCACCTCTGTGGCGTTAATGACACCTGGTTCTCAGGTGCCTCAATCTTCATCTCCGTCTGCTCTCCTTCCTCAATTTGAGATTTGTGTGCTGAGACAGTCTCAAAATCCTGGAATCCTCTCGTGAGCGTCTCCATGGTTTCCATTTCTGCGAGTGTTCCACTGTCTGTGCAGTGTTCGGCGGTCGTTTCAGCCACAGGCTTGGTCTCTTCATTCATTTGGATCTCTGGAACTGCGTTAGAAGTGCTGCCATCACCTTCGACATCACCCACATTGCTCAGCAAGTCTTCATCAGTGGCTGTCGCTGCCTCCAATGAGATGTTTTGTAAAGGGGTTGCTGTGCTCCTTTGGTCTTCGTTCTTACACGAGACCTCCACAGTAACATTTTCTGACCGAGTCTCACTGTCATCTCCAGCTTCATCCCTCTCTCCGCCTACCGCGTCCGTCCCTCCGATGTCCCTCTGCGCATCTTTGTCTACTCCTTCCACTCCCACAGTTGGGACTGTCAAACATGCAACAAAGAAACAAAACCTGATTTCAGATGCCGACAAAACACAAGGAAAACACATTCTCCCGTTTGTTCTTGAAAGGAAATTTTAGTCAGCTGACCCAATTTAATTCCACATGTCGGCGTCGGGTGAAGTTCTCCATTCCCCATCTTCCGTTTCACAGCAGAGATGCAGATTACAGCTGAGGACAAGGACATACAGTTGCGAGATAAACTCAGTTACAGGTGCAACAGTTCCCAGTTCAGAATATGTTGTGGAAAAATACACTTCCACATGTAGATCTCCCACATTGGCCAGCATTATAACACACACACACGCAATATCATATCAGGAATCTTTGTCATTGCAACATTTTGTAATGAAATTAAGATGCTGAAAGGCATCAACACTGGAATTGGGAAACACCTACACAGGTGACAAATATCAAAGCGCAACAAATATTTAAGTAGGACGGAAACGAGAAACGTTTGGAGATTTTCCTGTAAGAGTAAACTTGAGTACCGGCTTTGGCTCACCTTGATTGTAGTTGCATGGCTCTCTGATGGGCACAGGCAATATTATTTCCTGTAAAAAACATGATGCACGTCATGCTGCCACATATGAACATGACATGATGTAATCACACCACTATTATTCACACTCTCATGCAGGATGCACAGTGAAGTTTAAATTTTTGTATCAGTGCAACACGTCCGCTTACCTGCACAGATGCTGCAGGATTGATTCGTGCTGCCTGTTTGGCCAAGTCCAACAAAATCACTTCATTGGAATTGTGCGAGTGTTGGTGGTAGCGGCTCTGCAAAATACACACATTTCTTTTAAGGTTATGCACCAAACGCTGATTTCTTTTGTTTTTGTTGGCGTGTTTGTTTCATTTAAATGTTTCAGATCAAACAAAGTCGAAAAGAACCAAAGTCAACACACATTATCTAGGGAGGAAAAAACAAGATGTCTTCCTGTTTTGGATCTTGGGTCATGTTGATCTGTGTAGCAGTTTTCCTCAACAGTACTTGCCTGATTCAAGAATTTAATTTGATCATTTGAAACATTTAAGGAAGACAGACATGAAATTCTTCAGAACATCGTCAAATTTGACAGACTACTAAAATTTGTTCAGAGATCCTCAGAATAATATATCTTGGAGGCCTAGCTTTCAACTTGAACGGTCACCCATACTCTTGCCTTTTCAGTGTTTCCTTCACCTTTGGCCTTTGCAGGTCATACTCACCAAAAAAAGAGTCACATGCTCCCAACTGACAACGTGCTCACAGCTTTCTTCCTCTGACAGTCTCCTCTGACAGAGCAGGCATAGAAACGCCCACTCCCTCGCTCCAGCCTGACTCAGGTCCAAGTTGTGCCGCACGATGAATTCCTGGCCTGGAATTGTGAGGAAACTCATGTCAAAAAACAGACCACTCCTGGAAATTATATGACACTGAACATTCTGTTCACACAAAATATAGGAGACAAAGCCCCCCACCACCAAAAAAATCTGGGTCAGACAGTTCAATTCAGTCAGTAGTCCCAAACCTGTTTTGTTCAACTTTCCGGTTTCATGCAAGTAATTTTTTTTCTTAGACCTATGAGGGGTTGGAGATATGGGTTTGTCAATTTTACATGGCTACACATGTATTCAAATTATTACTCTTATGATGCCAATACCATCACCCATCGTAATACAGAAATGGTGGGAATGCTAAGCGAGGGCTAGCTTATGTGTTTGCTGAATTCACAGGGGCTGTGGACGATTGGGTTGCATGCGGGAGTGACAACATTTATTTTTTCCCAAAATAAAACCCCCAGAAATCCAAATATACATCTGATATTTACTGTTATTTGTTTTTCTTTGTGGCCTGGTAGGAATTGGTCAACGGCCCGGTACTGAGGTGCAGCCCGGTGGTTAGGGACGGCTGGCTTAGGTCACCACCAAAAGACAAGAACATCAAGTTTACACGAGACACATTAGAAACAGGTTGGCCTTTCTGGAATGTGAGGTGGACGTTCTGACGTCAGAGGCCTAAACAGGGATAAGGGAGCGTGGAACGGCCAAGAGCTGAGCCGCAATGCCCTATTGACGCGAGGACGGCAAAAATGTGACGTGAGGACGCCAAAAATGGAAGACAGGAGGAGCAACACAGAACCAGAGAGTGACATAGACAAAGGAATGTGGATAAACCACCGAGTGGTTAAGAAACCTTAATTAATCACCACTTGGTGAACAGGTTAACAAGCTGGTTTGTTCACTCGGTCTGTGCTGGTGACACTAATAAAAGTGTGTCTCTGGTAAACGCACACCTGCCACCATTTTACCAGCAACACACTGGTAATCCACATGCATTGTGGGAGATGTATTTTGTGTGGTCAATGCAGGCTTATATGATGGACAGACTATTACATATTGAAGCAAAAATCCAGTGCGTTCAGGGTGATGAAACAGGAGCAGTTGGACACATCCGTGAGAAGGAGGACCGGACAGGTGGACCGGGTAAGAGACAGCAGAAGGAGCCAAAGCAGGACAATAGTACTAAGAAATGATCACCATCTTAAAACAGTCCTTGGATATCGTTCACGAAAGTTTCCATAAATGACATCCTGCCAACCATTAAAGATAATGATATGTCCTCCGTTACATGTGATATGGTGGGGTGGATTAAAGTACTCACCCAGCAGAGGAAACGTTTGCTTTCCTTTGTTCTTTGGAACTGCACATACATAAACAGAGTGGAAACATACAGATAATTATACCAACAAAGAAGTGTCATTCCCTCCATTGGAAAGGATGGACTTGCACGGGCGCTTTGTCACCAACCTCCCCGTTTTAAACGCCTTTCGCAGTATCCAAACGCCTTACACACTGCAGACAAAAAAAAAAAAAAACAGTCATTTCGATTGGTGTCAATGTGCAAGCCCGAATACAGTCCGATCCCAAGCAAACATCAAGTACGGATACCCAGTTACTGCCATACCAGGATCCAGATGTCTTGCGTGAAATTAACCAGCAGTTCCAACCTCAGGTCTACCGTCAGACACAGTATATTCACAAACTTGGTACAAACACATGCTTGATAATCCTTTGTCCTCTCCCTGACCCAGTATGACAGAACGTGACCATAGTTCCTGTTTCACTTCCCGTTTTCCCACCGCCACTCGCCGAATTAAACCCCACCAAATACATGAGCAGAGCCTGCGCAACCAACCTGATACTACTTGTTGTACCAGAGACACTGTCGAAATTAGTTTGTGGTCAACACTTACCATGTTGATAGCTTGCTTGAAGTGTGGAATAGAGCCATGGTGAGACATCAAAGATCTTTAGAAATAAGGATCATTTATGAGTAAAGATGGTGAGAAATGGACTCTCTTGTTGTAGCCAACTACAGTAAACACTGTTATTTTAGCATTGTTATCAAAACTCACAACCGGTATTTTACCTTAAGTTTGACCTCATCTTGGATGTGCTTCCTCTGCTCATTACACGCAAGAGATATCAGTGTTCTCTTCTCTAGCTGCATCTTCCAGGCAAAAGGCAGCGACTGGGGATTCCACTGTAGCTGCAGAACAATTGGGACCATCAATCTTGAACAGAAGCAGGAAGCCACTCCAAAAAAAAAAAAAGGACGCAAGGGTGCAAGTCTCACCAACGAGCGCGTGACGTGTGCCCTGGATGTCATGTGCTCTCTAACCAGGTTGTCCGGGAAGACAACCTTACAGATGAAGCAGATGTACATGGGCGCAAACTCAGACTGAGAGCTGATGCACACCACGATATGGGAGGAACCTCAACACAAAAAGCAGAAAGTAGGTTGGAGAACCGTTCGGGGCATGCAGGTTCTGAGTGAAGACTTGGCTTACCAACAATGCTGATCCCTGACGACTTGATGCAGCTGTACAATGTCAACAAGGGAACATCTGAGGTTGTGGCTGATGAGGAGAAAAAACTGACTGGCTATTCTCAGCAGAATCAGTGCCAATGTACAAAACAAAGGAAAGGTACCTGTTTGCCTCCAAGTATGTCCTGCTTCATCTGTGACAGGAGGCAAACAGAGCATCAGCTGTCAGATTGAGATGATGGGCGATGATATAGATGAGTAAAGCAAAGGTTACCTGAGCCAAAGATCTTGTCCATAGACTGAAACACACACACACACAGAGAGCTACGTTGGCCACAATTTTTGTCATATTTCACTCACTTATGCTTGTGCAGATGCCTGATGTACCAAGGACCCAGAGATGCTAACTCACCTGTTTGTGGAGCCAAGTTTGAACATGAGCCTTATAATGTATAATACTCCCACAGAACAGGTCGCAGTTCTGAACATGAAAACAATTCGGAAATAAAGTTTAGCATGGGATAAACCTAAGGAAATTTCAGGGATTTTCCAAGAAATGTAATGGTCTGCCCACCTGACAGCGTATGTTGCATCTCACTAAACAAAAAGAGGAGTAAAGAGTGAAACTGTACTTGCTCTGATGAAAATTGTTTATTACTTCTGAATGGAACTTTAACTTAAGTCTAGATCTACTCTCACCCAGCTTCTTCCCTGCGGTGACCGTCGGAGCCAAGCTGCTCTGACCTTCTTTTCCGAGACATTCCAGTTTCTTTAGTCCTTAATTTCAGCACAGGAACATTGACAAAATGCAACTTGTTATTGACATCTTTCACATAATCAGAAGTGTGAACACAAATGCAAATTTAGCCTACCTTCTGCATAACAGGAGAGTGTCAAAGATTTGAACAGGTCAGGCTCCACACACACTTCCTTCAAAACAAGGTCAACAAGCTCGACATTAATGATAGAAATGGTGCGGAGGTGAAAAAAAAAAAAAAAAATCAAGCACTCCAGACAATATACTCGCCATTACCTTGATGTCCCTAACGGCAGGTGGATGGATTTTCTCGGACTGCTTTGCCAAAATCAGAATCTCCTTTGCAAAAGAAGAATACATCGTGTAGCCTTCCTTCGACGCCACAGTGCCGGGATGCCACGCGTCCTGGGTGGAATTTTTGAGGTAAGACTGAATCACTTTGCATTTTGATTGAAGTCTGCGGTCCACCAGTGGAACAAAGCACTTACTAAGTAAGAGTGGACGTGGTCGAGGCTGAGGAGGTGGTTGATGATACCACGTGGAGTCAACTTTTGGCAGCAGAGCGTGCAGAGGTAGTGTCGTTCCTCCCTCTGCTGACTGCAAACACACTCCACCACGTGCTGCATGCCTACGAGGCCAGGAGAAAGGCAGTCAGACTCCAATAAGTCGTAGTTGTGCAGGACCCTTGACAGGTGGATTAGACAGTCAAGACTGAGGGTGGAGATGAAAAACGTTTGGTGATAGGACAGTCAGCGGACAAGTGTGTGGGGTGCTGGCATCCATATGACGACGTTTGTGCTAGCTCAAAGAGGAAACGGCCAAATGAGACGTAGAACTGGGAAAGAGACTTCTAAAAATGGGTGGGGAGGGAAGAGTATCCCCTCGTTGACACCAGGAGGTAAACACTCGTCGATTCTTCTCCCATTCCAATCAATGTCTATCCCACAGGTCGTGTTGCGGGCCAAGTGCGGCCCGCAACATCATTTTATGTGGCCCGCAAGCTCCTGAGCAACTGTTTCGATATACCACCGGTGTAAAACTCATGGCCCACAGGCCAAATGGAGTCCGATGCGTTTCAACATAAATCTCCCTCATTAAAAAATTCATCGACTCAAAAAACTACATCTCCCAAAATGCAGTAGGAGCATGTTACTGGTATAGTGACAGCAGCTGTGCCATGACCAGATACACACTATTTAAAAATGTCAGTTTATCAAGAAGGGAAGACGGGAACCAGGTTGTTGACTCGTCGATCGATTGATTAATTGGGTTTCTTTTCCTGATAATACAAGGGTCTTTGTTTCACATCTATTCAAATGGGATATTAATACGTTGAATAGGTGAAAAATGGATAATATTAGATTTCTAAATAAGTTGTGACATTTTACATTGAATTACATCTATACTTCCTCAATAACTGCCATTGACATCTGGCCCGTTGGGGGCCATGGCCACGCTGATGTGGCCCTCGGTTAAAATGAGTTTGACACCCCTGGTCTATCCTTTTCACCATGCAGCGTCGATTCAAACCTCACAATATTGTCCCTTCTCAAACGAACTGCAACCGCAGTATGCACTGTTAGAAAAATGTACATAGTGCTCATGATGTCTGTGTTATGTATCCTTAAAAATGTCCCTGCTGAATGATTTGATTTGGGAAACCAACCGTTGCATGTTCTGTTGTTTAAAAGTGCTTTGCAGGAGTATTATTCTAACATAAGATGAGGTGCTTTGCAAAGGAAGAGTAACTGTTCACCTGAGTGTGACCTCAATTTGTAAGATGGACCAGCTCACACTCATGACCTGTGTGACCTCGATGGGTCAAATTGCCAGACGTGGGTTAATAAGTTGCAGTCTATGCGCCTGAGTTAAGACTGTTAAAGTGTTTGTGTAACAACGAAAAAATGTTGAGGCGCAGCTCATGAATCCCCCATCCTTTAGGAGCTGCATCTTTTGTGTAACTAAGGAACTGCCCTAAGGAAATAAAAGGGAGGCGAGCAGTCAGACCAAGCCAGAGTAGTTAGGTGGCATGTAACTGGCCTGTGCTGGCCTGACTGGCTCTCCTCTAGAGTAAAGGACATTGACTCTCTTGTGTCTTCTTTCTTACAGGATGTTAAGGTGCATAGACCTGACAATCACCCTCCCCACAACCTCCCTCTGCCCATTTCCCAATGCTACTGTGACCATTTCGTTTCAATACTGACCAACCAGAGGGTGTTTCCGCATGGAAGCCCCAAGGTACGTCTGAATCCTCAATCTGTTGGCCGCGAAACCTGAGGGGGAACGGAGGACAGTCGAAGATGAAGGTGCCACGCGTCTGTAATACATGAGACGCTGTAGGGGGGTAAAAAACCCAAAACACATTAAACATTAGATTTGCACCTTTGAGCACTTCAAGAAGCACCTCACTTTCCCGGAGTTTGTGCATCACTGGGGGAAAAAACAAAAAACACTGATTAGCCTCACTGTTGAGGATGCTAGAGAATGGAAAGAATGTGTGTGTGTGTGTACTGTATATTGGTATCGACATGTCTGCATATGTATGTATATCTATTTCTAAATGTCCTAATATGTTTGAGTGTGTGTGTGTGAGTGCCTTCGTCGTAGGTTTGTGGGAGAAGCCTCATCAGCAGACTTGATGGCAACTCCAACATCTGGACAGAAAACAATAGCAAACATTAGCCGATGCAAATCTATTAAATTTCAGTTTCTTCAATTTTCCAAATATTCGTACAAGTGAGCAATTTCCTACGAACCGACAACTGTCCAGGCCCGTCTTGCTGCAGATCCTGCAGGACCTCTTGCTTCATATTGATGCCAGGAATCCACGCAAACTTCAGCTTATTGGGATCTACGTAGCTCTGAAATACAAAACGCACACATGCACAAAAGAAAACTTCCCGATGTGTTGACGTGTGGAAGCGCTCGTGTGTGTGACAATAAGGCCCTTACGTAGTAGTTGGCCTGGTGTGTGGTGGAAGACAGATGGGACTCAATCTGTTTTTTTAGACAGCGTTTCTCGCAGACATGACACAAGTAGATCAAATCACGCACCCCTTGACTGAAACACGTGGTAACCAATGGGAAGCCTGCGAGAAAACGAGGAATAGTCTGTCCTTGTGGCACCTGGGTCACATTTTTTTCTTTGTATACACCTTTGTGAGCTGACAAAATGTTTCCACTCTTGCCTAAAGCTGAATTGTACTCACCTATCATTGGATTTTCGACATCAAATATGACTTTTGTGTGTACGACGCTAATAAAGGGGAAGATGACTGTGGGAAAGAAATTAAATATATAATCTGCAAAACTCAGACACCAATATAGAATACAGCATTGTAAGGTAGTGCATCAAAACTTAAGAGGGAATCACAGACAAGACTCACTCACCAGGATTGCTGTACGCCTCTGAAAAGTTCAAGACAAAAGGAGTCAAATGTTAACTTTGATTCAGGGCGGTGCAAATAAATCAGAGCAGACGTCAGGAAGAAGGGTAATACTACCGTTGGGGAAGATCTCCTTCACTTTCTGCGGGTAGAAACAACATATGAGTGAGTTGTCAATTTGGAAATGGCGATTCAAGTCGAATTCTAGTCTAGAGCAGATGTGGACGTCCCAAATGTTTTTGTTTGGTGTTTTACTTTTGAGTTGTGTCGAGAGGAGTTATGGAGTCTGTTATCTAAGCCACAGGTTCGTAGTCAACCACGGACAGTCCTGGACAGTCCGAGGACAACAGATAACAGCCGAGTAAATGAGACGGAGAGGGGGTGCCAAGGTTTTACTTATTTTCGATTGGGCAAAATAAGACAACAAATCATTTTAGTCCAACCTTGACAAAAATGTCTCATACTTGCTCTGGCCTGAACGAATATGAAAAAATCCCTAACTGAAATAATTTGGAAAAATAACTGTTGTACCGCTTCTCGCGCAACTAACAGATTGCACTGGATCCAGGATGCCAATAAAACATTTAGTGAATTGCAATGAAAACAATAATTACGAGTTAAAACTGCAAAGATCCAGTTCGGTTGAAAATCTTGTTTTTGCCACTCAAGCAGAGATCAGGGAAGATCTTGACACGTTAAGGGTCCTTTGAACCCAAATATCTGTGTTTGCACAGCAGGTAGGGCCAATACCAAGACATTTGTTTTTTCTCAACAGTCGTGAACAAAATGAAAAGGTACCTTTTGATGCAGCGGTGTGCACACATGTCTCTTGAAATCCCAAATGCAGCTACAGGAGTGAGTGCAAATCTGCAAAAGCAGGAGGAAACAACGTAAGTGACTTTTCTCCACATACATCTGTTACTCAGACTATGCGAGTAACAAAATTGTTTTGCAGTGAGTTTGCTGGCGATCTTTAATTTGGTTGTATAGAGTCTCAGGCCAGGACATCCCATTGGTAAAGTCAAAAACAGACAAGCAGGTACAGAGTAAACAGAGGATCCAAACCTCGGACCAAATTCAGAGTCCAGAACCCGGCAGGAACAGGAAGGCAGGCAGGCATTCAAAACTTCTCACGGGCAAAAACAAGCAGACATAGAGTCTTGTGTGGCAAACAGACCCTGGGGTGGACATCCTAGCATGCATGGCATACGTGCGATGTGATGACCAGCAAGCTCCAAACAACGCAGCAGATCTCAAATACACCGCTTAACAGGCCGCAATAGAGAACAGGTGTGTAACACAAATTGGACAAGCAAAGCGACCACTCAGTCGAGGCAGCTGACCCGGAATACATTGCTTAACAGACCAAAAATAGGGTACAGGCGTTAAGACTAGTTGACAATCAATGAACCAAAATAGCAAACAACTGCTAACGTGCCGATTTGGACAGTCAAATGGAACCTCTCTCCCCTCAGGGGTCCTGACATTACACCCCCGTCCCCAGCTGGGGAGAAATCTCAGCGGGTCAACGACCCACACACACAGTCACGGTAATGTCCCCGAATGAATCGGAGCCTTGACGTCGTCAGGGGGTCGCGAGGAACCAGATTACAAGACTACCTCCAGCTATCACCGCAGCTTTATCTCTTCGGAATGTCTAAGAAACTATGTCACCCGCATAGTTACTCAAACTCGATTCAGGATACGAAAGCTTTAATAGTTGCCTTCTCAGACAGGATGTTAAGCGAAATGAAACTACCAGCACAAGTAGATTTAATGCAAATTACCTCGCAATCACCTAAAAATAACCACCAAAATAACAAGGTCTTCAAGCGTGACAGCAAGGGGGGTGTAACAGCGGAACACAGTGTGTGTCTTTGATGTGTGGGTGTCGGGGTGTGGGTGTGTGTGTCCTCTCTCTCTGTCTGTAGGAGTGTGTGAATGCGAGAAAGTGAACAGTGATGTGTGTGAGTGGGTGGGGGCCCTGGTGAGGTCTGCACGAATGATAAAGCCGAGACAAAGAAATTTGAATTGACTCAACATCGTCTCTGCAAAAGCTCCCTTCCCCGTCAGAGACCAGAAAACAGAACTCTGTTTGCAAGTTTGACCGCAGCTTTAATTCTTGGAGGTTCTTAGACACATACATAGACTCACACACTCCAAACACCACCAACCAAGGGCTGGATTTAAGATTGAACGTTGACTCATACAGACTCAAATAGCACTAAGGTCGCATAGGAGGGCAGGAGTCCTTGACCTGTCCTTTAGGTCAGGCTAACCCGACTCATTGACTTGGGACATGGGAGAGGAACAGGGGAGGCATATGTCTCTAAGAAAGTAATGTTCGCCTCCTGTTTTTCTCTTTGACTTGGAACAAGGGAAAGGAACATGAGAAGCAGAGGTCTCTAAGATAGTAGCGTACTCTTCCTGTTTTTCTAGGTATAGCGGAAAAGGTAACACATAACAATGGATGTAGCAACACGTACACATACACGCACGCACAGACTGACACAGCACACACACATACACTGGAACTGGGACTATGAAGGATATCGGAAACAAGAGAACATATTAACGTCAATTAAACTCCCGAAAGCTACAGTCTGGTGTCTGGTCCCTTCGCTCAACCTCCCAGCAGGTTCAGCAGCAACAACTCGGTCCACAGTTCAGACAGAGCAGCAAGACAGTGGGCAAACACAAGGACGCATACAAACACACTCACAAGGATACACACACACACTCAAGTACTCGAAGATGCAAGAGGGCTGTGAGTGAGATTCTGAGATAATTTCACATCTTGGTATCGATGACAAAAGGCCATGCTAGTGCTCCGTTACTCCATGTCCTCCTTGGCTACATGAATGAAATTGTGGGATGGCACGATGACATCACCAAAGTTATCAGGACATACCTGTCTCCACTGAATATGTGTTTGTGTGTCCGTGTCCATACAAAGAAATGGGACCAGAAGCTCTACACAACACAGTGCTTCAGGTGCTTTTTGTCTGACATTGTAACCGTTTTGAACAGTGAACAATGTCTGCATTTGTTCGATCCAAATCAAGTAAGGTAAATAGTAAATAGTTGAGTAAATAGTAAATTAAATAGTGTAAAAACTGGGACGGTAGCTCCTACCAGACGGTGTCCAGGTGTGTGTACAATTTGTCATGGGCACAATTTTGGAAATATTAAGATAAGTAGCGTGGCATTTGCTATCATATACTGTTTTTTTTTTTGTTTGTTTGTTTGTTTTTCCAAACGGCGTGTGCCGCTGCGCAACAATAGACAAGCAGTACACACACGCACACAAACACAGATTGCTCTCACCTGGCAGAATACATTTATCTGACTCATCACTGCAGGATCTCACAACGGGGGATTCTCCAAAAAAAGGTAATCAACACACGCAAAAACGTTCCAATTGACAGCAGCGTCTCCACGCGAAACGCAAAAGTCGAGACGCGTGTCCTCGTACCCCTACTCGTACACTCTGTTGCATCGGTGCGAAACTCTGTGAGGCGATAACACACAAATCACAAGCACCAGGCACGACGGGTAGTACCTCGCCCCTCCCCTTTCGGCGCTAGGGGAGGGGCGAGGTCACACACGGAGCCACTTCATCAACAAACTACTCTGGAAAACTGCGTAATCGGTGGAATTGTCTCGCACGTTTTCTTTTTCTGACTTGAAGGCGTCATGAGGTGTGGTGCCAAAGCCAGGCCGGGGGCGGCGGCACATGACCGGGCACCCCTCCGCGATCGTCCGTGAGTTGTAGACTGGGGGTTGCGCATCTTTCCGCGGTCGTCCGTGAGTTGTCGATGGGCCCCCTCGGGGCCCGGGGGACTGCTGCCTCCCCAGCCTCCTAAAGTTCCGCCCCTGGCGCCAGTAACACCGTTGATCATATCGATCTTAGATTAACATAGTGTAAATCACTGTGCCGGGGGGTTGAAAGAACAAGGATATTGGTCACCTTACCTCCAAGCAATGGTTGATAAAGTGTTAAACCAGTTTGAAACCTGTGCTCAAAATAATGTGCGGAAAAGTACAAAGACAGCAGTGGGAAATATTTCAGTCATTTTGGTCATGGTCTATGTCGATATGATAAAACTCTTTCAAGGTTAAAGATATGTGCTCGCAGTGATTGACCGATTCAGTAGGTGGGTCGAGGCAACATCGTCAAAAGACCTGGGGGCTGCCACAGATGTTCTTAGTCAGAGAAGTGATTCCAAGGTTTAGCATACCATCCGAAATAAGTTCGGACAAGGGTTCAGCTTTAGTGCAGGAAGAAGCAAAAGGCGTTATGCGTTAGAAAAATGTTCATAGTTAGCATGATGTCTGTGTTATGTATCCTTAAAAATATCCCTGCTGAATGATTTGTTTTGGGAATCCGATGACTTGTGACTGTTGCATGATCTGTTGGTGAAAAGTACTTCGCAGAAGTATTATTCTAAGATAAGATTAGGTGCTCTGCAAAGGAGG
>OMPJ01034550.1:18352-113771 GCA_900312935.1 Carapus acus | reverse complement strand
CCCCCCGCCGCTCTGCTCCCACTTCCTCCCTCCCTGCCTGGCTCCGTCCCCCCACCGTCCGAGGAATGACGCTACGCCGAGCGGCTCGCCATCAGTCTGCCGCTGCCCTGTGCGTGCTTGCGTGCGTGCGTGCGTGTGTGTCAGTAAATCTGCGCTGCCATGTGTTACCAGCGATGCGCTAGTGGGAGCTCGGAGATCTCCGGTGCCCCGTCAGCCGTCGAAATCGAACCCAGATGGAATGGATCGACCTCCCGAGGTCCCCCGCCCTCACCCCGCCTCTCCGCGTATGACCCGCCGGCCTCGAGCCCGACAGGGATCGACTCGGGGCTTTCACATAAAAACAAGTGGATCCGTAAAATCTGCTTTCGAGGAGTGAACCGACTCATTTACTCATTTGCTTGACGTCACTGTCGTGCACACTGAGTCTCTGTGTACTGTCAGTACAGTGATGTAATAAAGTGGAGGTCTGTTCTGTCGGCAATTTTGTCGGTCTCTGCTGATCGTGATGTGACAGTATATGCTGTTCTATTCATTCACTACGGGAGAAACAATGTATCTACTTTATTGAGATGTTGCCAGAAACTTAACATTTTTGACAACCAAAGTGCCCTTGTGTGACTTAACACAAGCACTTGTTAATGGTTTAATATGGACTAAGAATATTTGATTTTTATTCCTTGCCACTCATGCCATGGAAAAGAAATCACAATTTTGAGTATATTCTGCTGGATTAGTGACGCAACACTTAAATAGACACTTAACTTAAGGAGGGACCTGACCCACTCCCACTTTTTCTTTGAGGTACAACACACACATCCTGGCAAACTCCACCACATCATTTCATCTTAAGAGTAGAACAAACATACCTGTCATCAAATTTAATTCATCATCAGATTCCTGTTGCTGAGGTGAGGTGAAGACTGGATTTATTGCTACCAGAATTGCAACAGCATTGGCTGGACATGCCTGGATTTAATGACAGTACTTTGTACACTGCAAAACAATTACTTTCTTTAGAAAAGGCACCATCACCGTGACAACCTACAATTTTGCATGTTGCTGAGCTTCGAATTAGAGCCCCAATATAAACTCGCCACAGTCGTTGGGGAAGAAAACTAACTCTGGCCGCTGACACACTCTTGAATTGTGGGACAGGGCTGCCATGTGTCTGACACCACTTTAACAATAGCCTGAGCCAATAAAGCATCCAACACAAAAACACACACCTGCAGTGCACTGACCCCGCCTCAGCCCAGCTACACAAAAGCCTGAAAGTCTAGCCCGGTTCACCGACTCCTGCAGTCCAATATAAGGTTACACATTGCAGAGGAGACGGACCTAGGACGACATGGGCATGCATGCTCGGCTGATTTAATGAGTGTACACATGGGGACCAGAGAATTTAAAATGGACTCAAAACCACACAATTTAAGGCTTGTGTTTGACAAGCTGTGTTGCAGGACTTTCACAGCCACCGTGGTGCATTGTACGAGTCACCTTTCAAAATTGAACAGGTTAAGTGGGCTGCGTCTGTCTTTGAGAATCAGACAATACCCTCCAAATGTAAATTGCTGTTCATGAAGCGTCCAAACATCCTATCTGCTTTTGTGTTCGAAAAAGTGAGTAAAGCTGCCAAATTGCCATTTGCTAACCTCTTAGTTTCATAATAATCTACTTTAGCATGTCAGTAATATTGTTGAGCTCAACTTGTTTTGGCATAATTTTTGCTGATGAAGCGCCAGCATTATGACCTAAAGCCTGGGACCATATAATGATGTAGACCTGGCAACGAAACCATGCCTGTTTTAATTTCATTCCAGTCTGTCCTGTTTGTGTTTGCGTGCGTTTGTTTGCTGATAACCCACGAACACGTCAATGCAGAAGTGATGGTTCAAAGATTAACAACATTCTCCTCTTGGATGTTTTAAGAAGCAATTTTCCATTTGGGCATCACACGGAAGCATTGACAAGACAGTGTGCATCAGGCCAAGTCAAGCTTTGGCATTACATGCAATCACTACAGAACACAAGGCTTGTTCACTGGGAAGTCATAGCAACCCCAAAGTCAAATGGATGACCCCTCTGAATACAGATTAAAACTAAATCAAATGTATCTCACGCATTGAATCACAAAATCTTACCTGACAGTCGTGAGTAGGCAGCTATGCATTACTGCCACATTATTTTTCTCATTTCAACAGAGCAGCAGACGGCAGGTGTCACACAGGTCATTAACTTATAATGGTGCACCAATGTTTACCTGCCTGCTAGTGCTGCTGAAAAAGGCAATTACAGAAACAGCTACCTGTTATCTAACTGCTTTGTTCAGGCGAAGTTTGGTGAACACTAAGTTCAGAGATGCTCTGAGATATATCTGGATACGACAAGTTTCTAATATGCTTAACCACATTTGACGTCATTTAAAAAATCTTGCTGGTTGGCACCAGCATAGCATTACAGATGTGTGGAAAGAATTGTGAAATCTCTTCCTGTTATTGATGGTAGTCAAGTTCTAACAAAACATTTGAATGTATGAACAAATAGATTTTTTTTCATCTATTTCATTCAGGTAGAGATCTGGCAAATAGCTTTTTAGAGCATAGTACCGATGACATTGGGCATGGATGGTCATAATGGCTGTCACATAAAGGAGGGGTATTATCTCAAATCCTCAATTATTAAAACTACCTCTGTTGTAAAATGGATTATATGTCTACACAATTGGTATAGACATATAATCCTATAAAATTATATAATTACACAGACAGGTTTCTGAGGACTACCTTCTGTATTCTTTTGGAGTCTTTGATGGAACCTTCGCGTGGAGGTACCTTCCCGAACAGCTTCCAGCCAGGCTCCTTCTGCTCTCGTGGCCGACTGTCCCTTTGTCTCTTTGCGAAGATGTTCCTGGAAGAGAGAGACGGATTAGAAATCACTCCACCAGGTGAACTGCTACCTCGGACTGAATCTTCTTGGTGATATTTGCTGCCAACCAGTGCCCCTGTAACGTGGTTCCGTTTATCAACGAGGAGAGCAAATGTCTTCTTTATGCCACGGCCGTATTTGTGCTAACATTCACAGATTGGGTTACAATACTATGGCAAAATTTCATGCAGGTGCATGTAAAATGTGTATGCATGTGCACTTCATGTACTAAAGGCGACGACAATTTATACAAGGACACAGGAGAGCTCAAGGGGTGAGATAGGAAGAGCTTCTCACTCTTGGGTGAATTGGTTCTCATTCCCAAGTCACCTGGCAGTGACATGGCATTTTATGTCTCCTGGCATCACACAAATGCCAAATCAAACACAATTTCCTGCCTGTCAAAACACCACCAATGCCACATTTTGAAAAATCCTTAGTTGTATGATATTTCTAGACAAAAAATGCTTGATGCATTCTAAACTAGTTGACGTATTAGTTTGAAATTTCTTGGAACAAACAACTTCCTTCACTGCTTTAATAAAAAAGACAGCACTGTGCTCCTTCTTAGCTGATGTAAAACAAATATAAATACGGTTCCTGAGCAATTATACAAGTAAGCAACAGGTCAGACCAGCAGGTTGGAATGTGCTTGCAGGGGTAGATGGTATTTTGTGGAGAGATACTGACAAATGTCCCATTACCAAAACTTTCCAATGGCAATGAATTCACTTCAAGAAGGGTAGATGTAATAGAAAGAGACTGTTCAGTACATATTCCAGCTTTGTTACCAAAAGCATTTATCCAAGAAGCAACCGAGCCCAAGCCTGGCGGGACAAAACTGCATCATGGGAGTGTGTGGAGTAACTTGTGATCTACCAGAAAAGAATGTCACATGGGCTTCGGTGCGAGAAGAAAGCAACCCTCACTTTGACCACACAACTCACAACTTCAGATCTCATAGCTACATAATACTAATTATTTAAGACTCAACCTCTTGAGTTCTCTATTGTGTGTGAATTCTATATGCTTACGGGCTGTTAAACAAGTATTCACAGAGGCAGAACATGGTTTGCATTTAGTCAAAGTACAAAACAATGTCAGAGTTCAGGTCACACGTTACAAACAATGGTGTGTAAATACTGAAGTTGCTGGTGCAAGAAGTCACAAGAGTCATAAAAACTCAGGAGCTCGAGAGGACATTCTGTACGCGGTGCTCTGCCGGCCTCTCAAGTCAAACCCAAACAAAACACAAGAGGCAACCTCATCCAACTTGTATCAAATTTTCCTTGTGCAGGAAACACTGAATGTCGCTGTGGGTACATTGTCGGTACAAACAATACTACTCCTCCACAAAACATTTAATATGATACTTAGGAAACCAGGCTGGATTGGAATTAAGAAATAAATCAACGACAGCGGCAAATGACCTGTTTATTTTGGTTTGCCTACCTGTCAATGTAGAGGAGCAGTGAGGGAGCTGCCATTCTGCTGTGTTACCATGAAACACTGAGCGGGTGCATTCCTCCCCAGCAGCGGGGCAGAGAAAAAGTGAAGGTGTTCAGGAAGCACCAAGGCTTCGCAAAAGGGCGAAGTCTACTCTCTCCTTCACGTGATCGCGCAGAAAAAGAGGTAGAGAAACTGGCACTGATTTGAGCGAGTGTTTGTATGTCCGTGCAGAGCGTATGGCATCTGACCTCCTCATCAAGGAGATATGAAGTGAAAAAATAAAGAAACCTCTCTGAGACTGGAAAAAAAGGAAGTGGTGATTTGAAGGCCAGAGGGGAAATGAAACAGTTTTAACCAATGAGGCAGGAAGACCAGGACAGAACAAGAGGATAAAAATGTTCTGTTAACATCGTCACAATAAGATCATTATTCTTGTGTGACTACAACAACAGACTAATGTGGCTCCCTGTCCCGAATAATGTAGCCCTACCCCAGGGTGAAATCTGTTCATGTCTATAGAAATTAGCTTTTTGTGACGTTTATGATTTTATATCCTTTCTGCTTCCAAAAAATGAGAAATGCAAATTGCTGGTGGTTTGGTTCATATTTACATGATACCTTTGCACTCAGATATCAGGGTTTTGGCCTCACTAAATACAGTAAAACCCTCAGAAACAAGCGACACCAGTCATTTCTTTTGCTGTTTTCTTATTCAGCCTAAATGCATGATCATGATTTAGTATAGGCAGCGCCGATGTGGATCTCTGTGCAACTCCACCTGCATTTCAATCGAGAGCAGTGCGACCAATCCCACCATTGTGTTTGCCGACAGCTTTGTTCTTGAAGCAACCTCAAACATTATGTGTTTGTTTACATCTGTGGTCACTGGTATCAGCTGTGCTTGAAAGCACCACATCAGGAAGTCTCATTTACAGCAAAGGCACAGGACAAACTAAGGACATATACCTGAGATTGTTAGAATTCTGTCAAAATACAGTGAGAGACCAGTTGTGCTGCAGCCAGTTGAGGAAATAACAAGTTGTACAGTGTGATTGCTGGACTTACCTGCTGAATAAACCAGCTAGTGGACTTGTTTTTTTCGATGGTCCATTTTCTTCTTGGTGAACAACACCGTAATTTGCATGCAGCTGTGTGGGACTCCACAAATCCTTCATGCGCCCCGGGGATGATGACAGGGTCAAATCTGAGAAGTGAGCAGTGTCATCAGTCTCCAAGGTGACAATGGCACTTGAGTCAGAGGTGACGGTGAAATCCAAGATGTCCTCATTGGAGACTGACAGTTCCGTGCTCATGCTGGACACACTACACACAGAAATGTTGTCGCCATGATTGAGGGATCCGCTCATCCCCATTGTCAGTGATGATCTATGACCGGGACAGGAGAGCCGCGTAGGGTCGTACCCGCAGCGAGGTAGCGAGGAGGATTTCGGGAGAGTATTGCCCTCGGTGGGTTCGTCCAGGGGTAAAGTTGCTGGCGAGTCATCGCTGCAACCCAGGATGAGACCGCCGTTCCCTAAACGCTGACTGCAATGGAGGACGGCTTCCGGAGAGCTGATCTCCAGGGTTGGGATGCCCGAGTCCTGAGACGTCAGGCTGTGGCTGTCCTCCTTCTGGACTGAAAGGCATTTTTGGGAATGGTTGTGGTGAACAGGAGTAGGACAGCCGGATGGCTCGGAGCAGGGGTGGTTTGGATGATTGTCGAGGTCAGGTGTCATCACAGTGAGGTCCTTCACAGCAGGGCTGTTGTGGATTACAGCTCCTCCAGACATGACTTCAAAAACAGAACACAAATAAGGAATTCTTAAATTTTGATGACAACTTAATTCATCAACAAATGTATTTGTGCTTGTCTGTATTTGAGCCATGTCTGTATATGTTCCCTTTAGTGAATGAATATTCCTCCTGTTTAACAAGTAGGCCATGTTTTCTGTTAACTGTGAGATTGTCAGAATGTAATCTATTAGTCTCTCCCTCTGTTATAAACTGTACAGTGTGTGGAGCATATATACACCATTTCCATATAATTTACTAAACAACAAGAAGTGCGTGTTGCTTTGAAATAAAAGGACCAAGACGCCAACAGAGGGAAAGATGATCCAGCAGAGACAAGGTTGTAACCCGAGTCACTTGACAACTCAGATGCGAGCAGGACTTAAGGGAGACAGCATCTCGCTTCACCTGCGGCTGAAGTGCAAAGCTGCAGCCAAACTGCAGAATTCTGATCATGGTACCACAGCAGCCAAACATTATTCGCAAAGATAAGCTCTGCCTTACACCTCAAACTCGGATATTAGGATCTGACACGTGAGCTAGGTAGACTTTGTCCCAAAACAGGGAAACTATGCAATGACTGACTGATCGCCGGTTAGTTGGTGTCACTGAATAGACAAAATCACTGTCACAAATTCTACTGCAGCTCTGGGACATGACAGACTTTTAGTGCTATTGTCTGTGAGCAACACATAGGAACAACTGAGATTGTTTAGACAGAGATAACTATGAGATGAAAGCCAGTGACTTCGATGACATAAGTCAAATTAAGAATGTGACTCATTTCTAATTAAAATTAACAATATCAGACATGTTTCAGCATACAAATATGGAATCTGACCCTGGTTCCAATTTTTCCATTTCCATTTTTAAATGTGTGACCAAAGAACATTTTATGTTAGAAAAATGAGAATAAAATTGATGCAGTGCTATAGACAAGAGATTCTGTATGTCACATTTTTATGCAGATCAACTGTTAAGCCTTATAGATTTTGGTGCCCATCATGTCATGCAAGAGCTCTCTGTTTAGGGACTTGTAGATATACGTTTGGATGTTCTCTTCCTTTTTTTTTTGTATGAATGGGAACCTCTCAGGTGACTGTGTGACTACAAAACACTGGAAAAGTTGGACAAGATCCAGAGTGAACAGGTGTTACAGACGCAAACACTTCATCATTGTGTTTGATGAATCTCGTGAAAGCAAATAATCTCATATATTACTCACCACTTCACCAGCCCGATTAAAAAAGAGGAAGTGGGCAGGCAGTGCAACCGACGTAATTTCATCCGTGGTGGTGGATATAACGTACACTGAATTTATTCAAGTATATTCATGCTATTTAAGTACCGAGCATCAACAGGTAGTTATCAGACGAGCGAAAATATTGAAAATTGATCCGACAGTGTAGCGTGACGTTCTTGGTCGAGCATGACGATGGCATTTCAGACAGAAAATAAAGACTGTTTGGGCCTACCGTGGCGGTTTGGAGTGTTGTGTTCGACTCCGTGGGTTGTGTTCGCCATTCTCCGGCTGCGGATGCTACAGGTGGGTGGCAGGTGTCCGGGCGCTGCGCTCCATAGCGGCGGGCAGTCTACGGATGCAGCCCCGCCATCACTTCCCGGTCACCTTCGCCGTGGGACGCTACGCACACAGCTAGAGAGAATTTACAAGGAGTTTTCACATTTGCGAGAGAGAGGCTGGGATACCCGATTCCGAATTCGTAAGTAATTCATAGAAAATGTGTCGGAGCGAAGCGCAGATAGGTAATTTAACTAGAAATGCGAGACATGGTCGGCTGGTTTCATTGACGCTAGCGATGGGAGAAAACCGGGCGAAGAAACACGGTAGTTAAGTTTACGGGCAATACTGTCAGTTTTGTTGTGGTACCTGTCTGAGAGCTTCCGCCGCCATTTTAAAACAAAGTTAGACTGAGAGTGCGCTGTAATCGAGCCAAGAATGTTTACCTGTCAGCCAGGAAGGCATGAATAATCGACCTTGCAGCTTTATTGCGCCCGGTGCATTATATTAGGTTATCATAATCATGATCACCAGATTGAAATCTGATTATTCCTCTTAAAGGATATTTTGACTGACATCCTCTTTAAGCGTGTGGCAAGATATATTATGATCTATTTTTCGCACCGGCGAAAAATAACCATTCTCAACCAGTCACCTTTTATTTACTGACAGTTTTCTCCCCTCTGTATTTTGTTTGATGTTTTAACATCTGATATCATATATATGTCTTTTATATATGTGTTATTATCAAGGAGACACAAATCTTCTATGCATTCCTGCTTTTCAATGGTCACTGCAACACGCATTTACAATCCGTAGTATTGACTCAACTATATCTGCCAAATGCTCTACTATTAGAGTTGACAACACACGCCCCTGCCTTGTCAAAATAGCAACAGGTGGATCGAAGTCGGTTTAATTTCTGATTCCCACCTTAAGATTCTGTAGTGTTTAGCAATTATCATGAAAGGCCACGATTATGTAACGGTCTCTCTCTCCTCCGATTAACTGTTTTAATAAGTGCTTGGACAGAGTTCGTTTCTCAATGAATGTGTCTCGTACATTGCAGCAAATACTGTACATTTGCACTGTGTATGTTTTAACTGTCGGTGGGCTTGGTTCAGTTTTTATGGAAAATCAGTGTTGAAGTTTTAAAAAAACGGTGGTCTAAAATGATCAGGTAGACTACCTACCATCCCAGCTGTGGTCATACCGCCCCCTGGCGTTACCTGACGTTGTCAATATCCGATGGCATCAATGAGGAATTTTAGGTTTCGACTTTGACCAAAATATGAGGGCGACAGTAGGTCAAATTCAGGTTAAAACCATACAGGCAACGACACAGGTCGACATTTGGATTATGCCTTTATTAGATGTTAGGAAATAAAATTTACTCAGGATGTACATGAAACTGTAACAACACAAATATTTGGGGAGAAGAGGTTGGAGATGTGGAGTTTGGGTACAAAGGAGAGGCTGATGGAGGAGCATTGTTATGTGGGAACGAAACCACCACAAAAAACAGGGATTTCAGTGCTGGACATTCAGATTGCAGCACAAATCAGTTGTTTGACTTGATCAGACTCCTCACTGGATTCATCTTCCCATCACTAACATGGACTGGTCATTAAAGAATAAAATGGTGACAGTCCTCTGGTGACTTAGTAACTAGCACACAATCATTTGATACACAGATACACACCCACACACATAGTCTTTCAATCATTTAATTAACATCACTTATGTTCGTTTAAACCCAAGTATTTTAACTCAACATAAAAAAGATGGAGTGTGATGTTGCATGCTGCTCTGGGAGACATTGCGCTGTTGATTTTTCACATCTGTCTCTCACTCAAAAGTAATTCACATGCTAAATTAACTTTTCTCCAAATGCTCATTTTTACCTGCCAACATATTGCATAGGACTAGGGGCTCCCTTCCACATTGCTTATGCAACCTATAATGGCTTCATTTTTCATCGTATCCCTATTAATTAGTCAGCTCCGTTAAGATTTTGAAATGGGTCCTTTCAAAGTCTATTCCACAATCAAATGCTTCAATGCACTGTCACAATTATCAGTGGGGATTACGCCTTATGCCTATGTTTAAATTCCTGAGTGTCTGACAGTTGTCAAAGAAAAGTAACAAACCCTGAAGCTGGATCTAAATTAAAAACAGCCACTCGGGAGGGTTATTTTTTTAATTAAAGTGACAGTGCATTGAATGAAGTTCTGCCATTACAACACTTCCACCTTTTTTAAATGAGGGAACCATTTGGAAAAATCCTTACAGAAGACACCTTCACATAATAGCAAGTCTGCTCATTTTGCTTACGCATTTTATCCAAGCAGGAAAAATGTTGGAAAGGTTGCCTTTCTTGTCAATTGTGCTTCACTTTGACGGTCTGATAACCTGCCTGTCCTCCCAACATGAAGGTTGAAACCGGCTGCTTGTGCTGCATGGACAAATTCGCAATACAAATCCACAGACGCTATCCCAACGAAGAAGCAACTCAAGATCGCTCTGGGTGAAACTCAGCGGTTTCATCAGCAAAAACGTGCTTCATTTCAAAGTTCAGGGGCACACATGAATCTTAAGTTTTGTTAATATGTGCTTCCATCTATGTACATAATTCTGAGATGAATATTCTGCAATAAGAACTTGGCGACAAAGTTCTCGGCAGACTCTTTCACACTGTGAACCATTACTCAATAATTAACAAACACTGTAAACCAACTAAAAACACACAACAAGAGAAGAAAAAAAAGCATGTTTTACTGTTTAGTTAGAACTTGTTTTTGGTTCAACAACAATCACCTTATTAACTTTACCATTCACCTATGTAGTCATCTCTGCTTTTTTAGATTGATCTGCCTTTACCCCTGTGGTTGGGGTTGGTGAACTAAGGGGATGTCCAGAAATATGATATTTACGGTCCAGGATATACTCAATTTTATCAACCTGAACGACAAACAAAATTCAATTATGGCATTTTTTTCCAACATTTTCGTGAAACTGCAAATTCAAGAGTTTTAGAATACATTCATAGCACCAAAAGTCTGAACTACAGGAAAAAAGAAAAGAAAAATCAACTTTCATTCTGATGAAACAGATGCAGGTAGAGATGTCTCTCTCTCACACACACACACACACACGTATATATATATACATGTATATACATTTGTGAATATACATACACATATATACATACATACACATACATACATACATATATACAAACATTGCTATACATAAACACATATGTATATCATACACACACACACACACACACACACACACAAACACAAAAACCTATTCAATAAAACTGCACGCATTCTGTAGTTCACATTCAAAAAGGCATTCAACCTATTTCTATTTTTATGCAAGTCAAAAATATCACCAGCCTTTCACTAGTTCTTACACTGTCTCCCTACGCATACGATGGAAAGTAAAGGATGCGATAGCTGTTGTTTTACACACAATGTTCCACTAGAAAAGCATGTGTGAGACTTGCTGACGGACATGCACAACCATTCAGACATTACCAGCTATCAGTATCTTAGTTCAAAAGCAAACAGATGGGAACCTATGAGGATGAACTGTATAATAACTGATAGGGAACTTGTGAACAATATAATCAACTACAAAAAAAATCTAAAATTCCTAAAATGCAAGTATGCTCATGGAATCACTCCAAGACAAAACATATTTTTTGGATTTTCATATTTTCACTCAATTTCTGTTGATCGGATCATTGGTTACACAAGGTTAAATTTAGTAAATGAAAACCACAAGGTTATGGATGGATTTTGCAGGGGCGTCTCTTCAAAACAAAACAGAACAAAAAAAACACCTTCATCAGGTTTCCTCGACTTTGCGATCACCTGGAATTTCTGCTGGTAAAGGCCAAGTCACACTGCACGTGTAACTCTCCTCTTGAAAACTTCTCTTCTAGAAAACTGGGGCTGTCAAATGTTACTGCTCCCTAGAGAAGAATTACAAGAAATATTATATCATCACCTGAAATTAACAGATTTTGTAACAAAACAAAATGATTTGTTTACAATGTTTCAACCTGAGAGCAACCATTCAGACGGAGATGCGTTTGGATATCTGAGTAGTATCTTATTTCACTGCACATCCTGTTATGAGTATAGTTTCTTGTATTTGTAGGACTTCTGAGTTGGAAAAGCATGGATGTTGTCTCACAAAAGCGCTCAGATATCAGGTTGCTACTTGAATGGAGTATCAAAATGTGGTTTCAAACTTCTGAGGGAATCAAGAGGTCTGTCCCGGGTAATTACAAATATGAAAGAGTGGGAGTAGTAGTAGCAGCAGCAGCAGCAGAACTGCTTTACTGAGCCAGAAACTACTCATGGCAAACGGGCTTAAGAGTGGGATAATGGCTGGATTTTCATGCCTTTCTGGATTTGGGGAAATACAAAGTTCTCCAAATTGCAGATTTGAATTATTGGTGATGTACGAAATGCATTGAACTACAAATGTGCTGTATTGTATGTATAAAGCAAACATCCCAAGATGTAAAACAGTGAGAAAAAAGTTATAAAAAATAATTTCTCAACCATGCTTACCTGTACACTGGGATCCAGGGAAGAGGGGGGAACAGAGTGTGTTCTGCCACCAGCACTCAACTTGCTGATTTCCTGTTCCTCCCTGTCCACTTATGTTCAACAGAGGGAACTAAGAGAGAAGAGAGGACTGGTCAATATCCACATCAAGAAAAATGTAAATGTAACTTGACAGATTTCTTTGGAAGGACCCATATTGAAAATAAGATCAACACAAATTCAATCAGTTGACGCTATGAATTGAACGCATGAGATTTTACTTTAACAGTGAATAAATGTAGCATGGATTTAATTCAGTGTGAATAACATTTTATTCTGGAAAACTGTAAATGACACTCTCCAGTCTCCTGTATTTAACCAAAGTACATGTGCTTCAGTAACCACACACACGCTCACAAAAAATGCAGCTGACGTTATTTGAACGTCCTTGTCCCAAGTTGTATGTAGGGAAAAACATCTGTCACTTGGCACTAAGTAAATACAAATCTGGCAAACATCACATCATAATCAAAAAAACAAGAAAAGAAAAAATAACAGCTGTGATGCGGGAGCGCACCTTGTTCTCAGTGTTTTTTAGGTAGCATAGTATCGAACAGCTCAAGATACGGACGAGTAGATGAAGATCCTGTGTCAAGGCTCTCCCCTAGCATTAACAATTCAGACAAGACTGACAGGACTCCCTCTTCCTTTTCTGCTTCTCTTACCTGAATGTGATCTGCCCACTGGCTTTATGCACACAAGTTTGTCTTTAGTAATCTCTCAAGCCACCTCAGTTAATTGCATATAAATACAGTATAGTTTATACAACGCATACTCCATACAGGTGGTACCTGCCACAGAAACATGGGTAAGCAGTGGCCCGCTTGTCAAAATTTTGAAAGAAATGGGGAAAATATTCTGAAATTACCAACGGCAGGCTCTGATCTTTATTCTTTTATCGCATACTCATGGCTGTACTTCAATTTTTCACCTCTGCATTCAACCCATTAAAGATGGACTGGGCTGGTAGTGGCATCCTGGAATTTCCGTAAGACCTTAACTAGCCCACTGTTCTTGGGCGCCAACCGCAGAAATTATATTGGTGTCTTGCTGAAATCAGCTGACTATGAATATGCGTTACCAAGATATCACTGAGTGCACATGAAATGAATGTGTTCTGCACAGGTTTCCATGTACAAAAATACATTGAAGGTCAACCCACTCCCGACCTCTCGGAAATTGATGAGTATGTACCACAGTGGCATGGTTCACGATTCTACTTGGTAAACTCAGTGTATATTTGCACACAACACAATACGACACACAATTAAATTTGAGCAGTTCACCATTGTTTCTAAGCAAAACATTCTTTTTAGATTGGCCTGTATTGTCTTCAACCAACCATTATCACAAGATCACAGGAAATACAGTTTGTAGAGCTTCAGTAAATATACCTCCTATGTCTACTTGGTGTGCCTTTGTAAATGCCTTTTCTTTTTCTTCTGCCAAGCCAAAATATGTTATCATACATCGAGTTAATTCTTGTTACGGTGTTTAACTAGCGGCGTTTAATTTTTATTCTTCATTAACAACTGTATCTCACAACAGGGCCAACTCACCTTCAAAAATATAGAAGAAAATTTACCAAAATGTGTTAATTAAACAAAGTTGGCACAATTTTGGCGACGGCGATACAGACAAGATGCAAAATGGTGTCAGTTTAGACAACACAAAATGGTATAAACTTGCAACACTCTCACTTATGACACTGCAATGTCTTAACCTAGCTCAGGCTTTGGGGGAAAACTTTCAAAACATTTCAAACATAAGCATCATTGTATATAGCTCCACAAATATGCATTGAAATATCGTTGAAACACTTTTTAATCTCTCACCTCTGGAATATCCCCAACAAAGTCATAAGCAATCCCATACTTGGGAATCTGAACTGCTGGTACACATAAAATGGACTCCTTCTCTCCGGAAGATTCTTCCTTTTGAATCCCCCTGTCAGTGATGTCCACCTGTCCACCTGCAGTTGATGAATCTTCTGGGATGTCATTGTCTAAGCAACTGTCATGCTCAGCAATAGGTTGGAGGGTTGCGGTGCCCTCCTGAGAATCCAGAGACGTTTGGGCACTCTTCTCCATGCCAGACTTCTTTAATCTGGGCAAGAATTTACCCGATTCCAGTTCTGACTTCCCGTAATAAGGGCCCTCACATTCTGCATCCTCTTCCAGAGGTTTGAGGTCTGCATGAGGATCATCAAATCCATCCACTGGTGCTACAATGGGCAAACACATCTCCTCTTTGTCAGTCTCGGCTTCTGAATCACTTTCCACTCCAGGAGACAATTCGGAGGCCGATATTGGTCTAAAATGAGTTCTAGGGGAAATGCGAATGGCCCTATACTGTGTCCGGTTGATGCCATATATTCGTGGATGGAAGGCTTCGTTTGCAGAATCCGAGCAAAGTATAGATTTGGGCTTAAACCCTGGACTAAACGAAGCCATGTCCTCAGGTTCAAACGAACACTCCACATGGAGGACTTGAGAGAAGGGATTGTTCAGGTTGAAGGATGCAAATGGGTATTCCAGGCTTTGCTCCTCAGTATGCAAGCCTCCATATGATCCGAGTAAATCTTCATGGAAGATAAAAGAAAATCCCTTGTTCAACACATCTCCACACTCTCTGATGGCTTGTTCACTCTGCCCAAAGGAAACGAGAGGCCTCCACAGGGGTTTATGTCCAGGGGCAAAGCAGCTGCCAGTGTTCATGAACATATCTGTGCTAGTGATGGCGAGCATGTCTGAGTTGGAAGCGGTTGCCGCGGCACACTGGAGCAGATTGCCTTGCGTTTCGGAGGGGGGTACTATGGCCCAGTTCTTATCGCCACATAGCGTCTTCAGCTCTCCATACACCCCTCCCAGGATGAACGACGTACTCTGTTTATCAGAGCGCAGGTCCCAGGGTTTGGACGGAGTCGTATAATCCCCAGCACCATCCGGTTTGGGGAGTTTGTTTTTGGCTAAGCCCTGCTCCTCTTTCTTGCCTTCCCAAAGGTGATACTCTGATCGCTGCACTGCTTTTTTCTGGTGAGCCTGAATTGGGGCTCCCTTTGACCGGACCTCTGCACAGCTACAGCAGTAACTACTTGATTCATCTGGGAAGAGTCCCTTGTTAGCCACATCTGCTCCTCGCCTAGATACTACAGGATCACTATCCCCAATTGCAGTCCAAATGTCCTTTATTATCCCTGAGCTGTAATCGTCACTATGTTGGGTTGTGTTCTCAGAAAAAACGCCAGTGCTGTACTTATTACTCTCATCACTTTCCAATGCTATACCGCAAACGGACTCCAATTTAGATTTTTTGGTGAAGCTTTGACTTGATGTTGCATGGACACTCACTTCCTCACACTTTTGGCCAGCATCTTCCTGCAAAAAATCCAGGATTTCATCCTCTAAATACGTACCAGAGAGAGGAGGGATTAAACAATCGATTTCTTCATTAGTAGTTTGAGTCACATCCTCTGTTTGAGCGTTGCCTAGCTCATTATCTGATCGAGTCTCCTCTGAATGAGACCATGGACTGCAAGTTCGCGTTGAAAGGTTAGAACAGTGTTCAGTTTCGTCGAAGGCACTATTTTTGGTCCATATTAGCAAACGAGACTGTTTCTGAGAATGTGGATCGAGACAGCTACTTGAATCTGTATTTTCTTGACCAACAGTGAGTGAGTCGAGGGGAAAAGAAAAGGTAGGGCTATCATACTGAAGCTCAAAAAGAGAGAAGCAGGATGAATTCAATCCAGATGGTTCGCTGCTCGCCTCGAGCAGAGATGGCTTCTCCATGTCTCGAGATAGCTTGCTCAGCACAAACGATTCGTTATCGAGCAGTGGGGAGAGTTGAGTCGGAGAGTCTCGTACAAAGCTTTCTCCATCTATGTCCTCTGAAGTAGATGGTGAATAGCACCCCCAGACTTGAGCCATGTTTTCAAGATCTTGAATAAGGAATCCAACAGATCCTGAAGCTTCATGCCTTTCTCCCCTTATTGCACTTCCCCCTTGTCGCTCAAGGCCATCTAACACTAAACAACATTCTCCCCCATCTTCTCGTTGCTCTTTGCTTTTCTGTCGAATCATGCTCAAGATCCGACTCTCTTGAATAGAGTCTGAGGCACTAGAATCCAATATGGATTGATAAATATCAACTTCATAGAAGTGAGTTATTTCAGACAGATGCTCGTCATCTAAATCTCTATTTTCCCCAGGCTGATGGCAGCCCGAGAACCCAGTGAGGTCAGCAGGATCATCTTCTGCTTCACCCGGCCCCTCTACAAAGTGACCATCAACAAATGAGCCTGCAGCTAGATATGCTCTCTGGTAATTCTCTGTGGCGATACAGATGCCTTGGATCCTCTCTGGTAGCCTATCTGCACTAGCTGACGACGTAAAGTCATCAGGAGAGTCGAGCTTGTTTCGATATTTTGTTTCTAGCTTACTTTGTCGGCTACAGGGGACAAAGTATTCTGTGATGGGCTCTGTGTACCACAACGGCTCCTCCATGTACTCTTTCCTGTTGCGGGCCTCAACTCCCAACTCTTTTGCGTCCACCCCACTTTGATCTTTGCGCATCTCTTTCGGTGGTCTCTTCCCCTTTCTGTACAACTGCAGTTGTTTGGCAGGGCCACTGTTGGCAGTGCTGCTGCTCCCCCCTGTATTTCCTCGCTCTTCTTTGTCAAAAACCTTGAGAGCCAGTTTCACCTGCCCACTGTTGCGTGTTCTCTTGCTCTTGACAGCCTCCCTTGATTTGTGCCGTACCCTCACTCCTTTTGTGTTGGATGACTTGGTTTCACATTGGTTGCCACTTGAGCTGGAGCCACCTTCACTCGATCCAGAAGACCAAGAACGGGGTCGATACTTTCCCTCAGACCTGTGTCTGGTCTGCTTCTTCAAGTGGACAGAAGATTTGTCATCTGTTGTCAGACCCCCTTGATATCTGTTCTCTTTCTCCTTTTTGCTTCGCCGTGGCTGCCCTCTCTCGGTCACTGTAGCGATGGTACACCATTCCTCCAGGTTTGGCTCCTTTGCAGCTTCACCGTCACTGTTGCAATCCTTAGGTGAGGAGGTATCTGTGCTGGTCTGTGGAACCGCAGAGGATGATGAGCTTGAGTACATGCAGGCTTTAGTCTTGTTCCACACCGTCATGATCTCCTGGAGACAAACAGGTTTTTCTGACAAAGGAGGAAAGGCTTCATAATACCTGTGAAGAAAAAGCAGAGAAAAAAACTTAAAACCAAAAAACTTTTTCTAAGAAATCGTGACTGAAAGACATAGGCCAAGGTGCAACTTACATTTCCACCTGGTCCTTTGAGGTGGGGGACTCAGTTCGTTCTGGAGACTGAGAGCCATCAGACTTCTTTCGAGTCTGCTTTTCCTCTATGGAGACATTTCATAACATTAGTCCAGCGTTTTGTCATCTTTGGGTTATAAAGTTGTTTTTTTTACTTGTTTTCACTGGAGATTGTTTGAAATATGGAGCTGAAAAGAATGAGCTCTGACCTTTCTGTTTGTTTTGGATGTCCTTTAATTTAGAGCAAAGCTCATCAACCAGGCTCTCAATTTCAGAGTTCTGAAAGAAAGAAAGACATTAAAGACAAAATGCCCCAATTATTCACAATGTCCGCTTTTTACCAATTATATCTGTGAGTGAACACTGTCAATATTTGTGCATTGTAAGAGAATTGTGGTCCATGTGGCATTTTGAGACTTGTGTGCCAATCATACTAATTCTCGGTGCATTTCTAGACCCAGTGTAATAGGTGCTTCACCCTCTGAATTAAAAAAAAAAAAAAAAAGTTAAACGTGATGTGCTACTTTTTTGGAAAACAAAAAAATGACAAGATCCCTTGTCACCACTGACATTGATTCAACCTTGATGAGAAGAATAACCTGAAAAGGCATCTGTCTTGCAACAGCTTCATCTTGTGCAAAAATTGTGAACATGCATGACGAATTAACTACAGTTACATGTGCTGGATTCATTTAGTGGTCAGCTATTAACTAAAAAAAGACAGAGCAGAAACCGAAATTGACTGTGGTAGTAACAACATCTGATATGCTGGAAGAGAAGCGCACACAAAAGAGGAAACTGCTCTCATAATGGCTTATGTACAGCGCATTCCTGCAAAATAAATCGTTTAAAAACACTTGGCTTTCATTGAGGAACCAACAAAATTTCAACTTCTTGATGATCCATTCTTGATCAATATCGCTTGCCATACCGTCTTAAGAAATGCCAAGTGGTCTCCTCTACCCCTTTTCCCCCTGCATCATTGTGCTAATGCTGGTCAGCTGACAGCCGATCAAGTCTGCTGTTCAATGCTGCAATCCTGTGCAGCACAAGCTGGTAAAAAAGAAAACTGACTGCAGGGGCCAGGCCTGAGTGAAGCCCTCTCACTTCCCCAAATCCAACCGCAATGTACTGCTCTTTACGGTCTTTAGCTGTTGCTGGCCAGTGAAAAGGGTAGTATTTCTTTCCAAAAGCAAATTAGATTTTTTCTTAACAGTATCATTCTATCTTACAGTATGTATTCAAAAATGCAAAATGCACCGTAACAGGTCATTTCTCACAACTGAAGGTGGTCTTAATGTCCATCAAGCGACAATATTAACGAACGACCTTTATATAACCTTGTCATAGTGTCACAATCAAGCCAAATAATTTATTTGCAATTCTTCTCAGCATATTGTCATATTCATCAATATATTGTCTATTCACTAATATCCAATTACTCCATAAAATTCCTGACAATGCAGACACTGCATATTTTGAGTCCTCCATGCTCTCTGTATGCATTTCATTCAAATATCTCATAAGGCACATCTCTCCACGTTCCATGAGGTGTGACCAACTTGCATACCTCAAAACCCAGAAAACTGACAAGAAAATCTAACGACTGAAACAAGAGGACTACAGAGATAGATGAGACCAATCATGGCACTTCAAGCAAATCCAACCATGGAGCCAGACAAGTAAAGCCTTACTTCATCAGATGCAGAGCGGAGGCATTGCACAGCAGCTTGCTTCTTCATTTCTTCAAGACTCAGATCTGACCCCCCTTTCTTCTTACTCTTGCCCCATCTCTTTCCTGGTCCCTTTTCCCAGCCCAGGAAGATGTCATTTTCCTGTCACATATCAAAATAATTTGAATTATGTCAAAATAATGATATTAGATGCGAAATAACAGGTGACATCATGGATGAAATCTTGGGCCTAGACAAAAAAAAACCCCACACAATTCACAAAACTTAACAAAAACATTGTTAAACACATCATCACAGATGGCTGTTTCAGTTTGGGAAAACATGGTATTTGGCAATACGTAGCTGAGGTTGCCAACCTGGTCATGAAGGTCGTAGTCATAACTGTCATGCAGGAGAAGGCTGAGAACATAGCGGGTGTAGATCATGGCATCAATGCCGCATTTCTCCAACTCCTGACCGAGCCAGCTTTGTACTGGGCCAAGTGACTGAAACAAGGACATCTCTGATACGACCAAAGGACCCGCTGAGGGGTAAGGGTAAGAGAGGTTTTTGGGAGGAGCAGGGCCGTCTGAATTGGCGCTCACTGGACGCATGAGACCTCAGGTAAAGGTCATCCACAGATAGAGATGCATTGTGATGGTTACTACAGTAGTCAGGGGAAAGGAACAAGAGACTAAGCAAACTGTATTTGGGGTGGAATCACTCCAGCAGGATGTGCTGAGGGGGCTCTACTTTGGGAGGCATTTAGGATGCTTTTTTGTTTGTTGTGTTGCTTTAAGCAAGAGGAGACTTTAATCGCCAGGCATGGCTTCTGCTGCTGAACATCAGCTGTTGTACAGAACACAAGATGTGTTTTTGACTCAGTCAGAGGGGTCCATCACGGGTCTTGCTTCACAGGTACAACCTGAAATGGAGGAATAAGGGACAAACTTTCAGTAATTCAGAGCATTGCTAGCAAAACAAAATAGTCAACGCTATATCCAGAAAACAGATATAAGTATGTGTGTGTGACAGGTACGAGAGGTTAGCACTGCTTCTAGCCTCAGAATGCAGACAATCATCGAGTAGTGCTGACCCTTAAACTAAATGTGCAGGGGAGGGCAAACAGCAAGATGTCATGACTGAAAGCACACTCATATTTCCAGAGAATATAAATGGTATATAAATTTCAACAGTTAACTGCTCTTTACTTCACCCACATCTATGTGACAGTACCACAGATAAAACCTGATTTAACTGAGGATGAACCACTTTTAGGTTTCTGTGATTTCAGAATCAGGAAGTGTAGATTTGTTGAAGGTCATTATTCACAAAATCTGTCCTGACAACACAGCTTTACTATTTCTGCCCCACTTGTATTTCCTCTGTCACACCCATCCGGAACAACCTGCTCAAATCGCACAGACTGTGTGACTAACACTGTGGATTATAAGTCAAAGATAAATAATACCGGGTGGAATTCTAGCGTCAGACAGCGTGATGCTAGCTGTCAAGTGCATGTGTTTCCCTGACAGCTCTGGACTGGGAGGCCGGAGTGAAGAGCAAATGGAGGCTGCATCCTTTCTATTGGCTGCCTCACCCGTCACTTAACAGTGATATAATATTGCCCTGAAAAGTCGTCAAAGGGGGACGACACAAGCCGCGCCTGTGCGTGCTCCGTTTAATCTCCATTAGTAGTTATGGATGAATTAGATATGTTCCTATAAATACTAAACCCACGGCTGTGCTGTACACACAATCAAGCCATTTCCAATGTACAAACCCAATGCCGGCAGGTTGTCACTGACGCTACGGCACGGACAACTTACGCCTGTAATTAAGGCACGTCTCTGAAGTGAGCCGCGTGACCTCGCTTATTAATCATAAACAATTTGTACTGACAAGAATTATGCCTCAAAAATACTGAAATTGTTCGGCGAGCTAGCGAATAGCTTCGCTTGCGAGTGCGGCGACAAGGCAAGTGCGACTGAGGAGGGTGAAATAATGGAATTCGTTGTGAGAATTCATATCGATCTGCTACCTGGAAATAATGTGAATGTCACCTACAGACGCTTCAGTAGAATTAACGTTGACTAACAGGCTCAATGAGCAACAGATCAACAGCGGGACGACACAACTTTAGCACGCCACTAAGAAAGCTATGCTAGCCCGGTTAGCTAACGCTAACTCCGTCCACACCGAAGACTTAAAATACATCTTCAGAGCGTAATAGAGCAACGGTGCTCATTGTGATGATATCCGGTTGTTCAATTTTCTAATGGGTGTAAGCAAGTCCGTTCTTTAATTCTCCGCAGTCGCGAGGCTCACGGGTGCGGGAAGGTGAATTTAGCTGAGTCGTAAATGGTAACATGTACCGCTATTCCATGAACATCTTCAACAACTGAAGTACATTCACACTAGTAGAATTTGAAAACGTACATTACTTGTGCTTCTGTGTGACTGTGGATAAGACTACGTTTAAACCGAATCGTAGCTAATTATTAGCGGGCTAGTTGTTGTTGTGAACCGAAAGGGGAGGAGCGGCTGGCCGGTATGCTACCGAGCTACCGTCGGGCGTTTTTGCCTTCAAAAATGTGCGCCATGTCCTTCCCGGTCTACGCGTAATGCGTCTAAACGGGGACATATCAACCCAGAAATTACATATAACGCCGCGACACAGAAACTGACATGCTGAATGAGTGGTTCTCTAACCTGCCGCAGGTTGAAGAAGCGAGGAGCGGCGACGGGGGAGCGGCTATTTCTCTTCCGCTGCCGTTTCCAACTCGAGCTCCGGAATCCGCTGCGGTAGCATCGCGTATCATGGACGCCGACACAAATGGCGCTGCTTTCACGGCGAGTCCTTCGTCTATAGCGTCAATGAAACTGGCGACATTGCGGTTCGAACGGGAAGGTCACCACACTCCGACGACGGGCAGTCAGAGCCAGCATGCCGGCCACCGAAAGCCAGTTTCGTTCGGCGGAGCCGTCTTATTGCGCCACCCTCCGCGTGCGTTCCTAAGCAACAAACCGAAGCTCAGCCCCAGAGGTTTTGTTTAGAATGTATCCCTCCACGGTGGTATTGCATCAGAAGCTCAAGTAGTACGCAAAGTTTCTGTCTAGGACCAGATAGAATAAACCACAGAATTCGCAATTCATTAAGCGGTCAAAACTATAGAAAAGGTTATTCCTTATTTGTTGGGGTTATCATGGGAAATCTAAATAATACAGAGAATAAACTTGTCAAATTTAATCACTGCATGTAATCACACCACCAGCAGTTCATTGTCAAAGTACCACTGCGTTTTCAAGAATTATGAGCAAAAAGTGTTATTTTCGCTAATTTCAGCAAATGAATGAAAATAACAAACTTTTTGAGATAGTAATGACAACAGGTTTAATTGGGAGATAATGTATGTCTAATGTTTGTTAATTTTTGATTGAAAGTTATATTTCCTGTCTGTCAGTTTTTGTGCAACCCAAGTTATAGATCTGCAGTTATCTGCATTATTAACAACTGACAAATACTGACAACTACTGCTTGTTTGGATCTATGCTATGCACCCATTATAATGTGTAACACAGCCTAATTTCTGTAAAAAAAAGAATTTAACTCTACACCTTAAAAAAACAAAAACAAAATTGTAGGACCACTATCCGTCAATTGATAAAGAACAGCAATTGAACTGACAATTCTTATTTATTGTTGTAAGATCAGTGTATAAGTACATTCTATGTATATCACAGTTTATATAAACATGCAAATAGTGCATGATAGACGAACAATGGCTTTATAGAATATTTCTTTTAAATATCTGCTATATACCAGTTGACAGGGTTCTGTTTAATCTTTCAGGTCACTACATTTGTGTCCCTGCTATGAAAAGGCCACATCGCGTTATGTGGCTGACGGGGGGTTGGTGTGTTTTTCCTTTTGTTTGGTGACTACATAGGGGGTCCATACACTGACACACTCCACCTGACCTCTCTAACCTCAGGGGTCATGACTTGTGGGACTAGGTGAGCTGCCGCCCGGTGACCAGCTGTTTGCAACCTCACCATCACCTCCAATACACAGGTATAAATAACAGGGCACAGAAGCACTCCGCGCTGTGTCCTGGATGCCAGTTAGTCTCATTAGGCACAATTACCTGCTAGTACATGTGTGAGACGTGAAGAGAAGGAGTAAGGGAGGGGACTCCTGAGGAGGTGTGGGGGTTGGGCGAGGACATGGAGTGACAGATGTATTGCAGCGCTAATGATCAACTACTTTTGTGTTATTGGATTCTGCTTCTCATTCATATGTATTGATTATCCTGCTTCGAAAAACAGCATTTTTTCGTTGTTGTTCAGTGTTACATCTAGTCATTAGAGGTTAAAGCGAATTAACCACTTTCCCTGGAGAATTGCGGTAGAATGACTCTTAATTGGTGGGGGTTAAGTTTGAGCAGATGGCACAGGGAGGAGACTTGAGACTGAATTGTGGGTGTTCCCGTTTCATTGGTCTGTGATTTTCATGTTTCCCTGCGACATTTCAGAACAGACAAAAAACACAAATTATTTTGTGAATTTTTTTCTAAAACAAAATTGTTAATTGGGAAGAGATCCTGACAAAAGCTACAGTACATAGTGACAATGTGAATTTTTGGTGTTGCAAAGATGTGTGTTTGTGTGTGTGTGTGTGTGCGTGTGTGTGTCTGGAGGGGGGGCAGCAAATTTATCTATTAATTCACCCCTCCATCTATCTATGTATCTCCATTTATGAAACTGCCGATCAAGATTTCCCTTGAGATTAAACCAGGAAGCATAGTTTTACCTTTAACTCCAACCTCAATTATGTGTGTTAAACCATGTCGTGGATTTTATCACATTGTAACTCAAAATAATGACTTCATTGAAACTCAGCTTCTCTATTAGACTGGTAGCGTAGTTCTGAGAGAGTCACGGTAATAAATATAAAACCCGATCATATGATCAGTTCATGTCCGCTGAGAACCAGTGATGAATCAGTAGTTGAGACGACACCAAATCTTGCATGTGAGATGTTTATAGATTGATAAGAAATAGCTTGGGGGAATCCTATCAGTAGGTTACACCACACATTGTGTAGGTCAGTAGTCATATGATTGAAACTGCATCACAGTGCTGATTAAATCCAGAGCATGACAAACAACAAAATGTCTTGTCGTCCTGCTGCTCTGGAACGCTGTAAAAAGGCTGTTGGAGAACAAAAGTGATTACAGATCACTCACAGATCAATCTACCCAAACGAGAAACCATTCAGAATACAATAGCAGTTGAAAGGACGTGTCTGCAAACAAACGTCTCTCCTCTTCAAAGTTGCTCAACCAGTTGACCTTTGTCTGCTCGATGTGTGTGTGTGTGTGTGTGTCCACAGAAACATATGTGTTAATGCATTCCTTATGTAACTCAGGTTTTGGGCTGTCCTCAGGTGACCCTCTGTGAAATCAGCACTCAAATTTGACCTTTTATCATAAGGATGTTGCATTTTGAAGATGCAACCACAATGAGGTAATCAGGAAGATGAATAGCACTACTACTATGACTACCACTGCCGCTCTCACTACTATTACTACTACTGCTACTCCTACTGCTTCTACTACTACGACTACTACTAATGATAATGATAATAATAATAACAACAATAAAGTTATAATTGTTTTCACTGTGTGTTACTCCCTCCTTTGAAAACAACCATTCCCTGCAGTAAGACGTTACCAAGCATCTCCCAGAGCTTTCTTGTTTCACATGGTCTTCATATGATTCACATTCAAATAATTCATATGATCCTGATACACTAGTCCAACAACATACCAGATCTTAGTTTTTGTGCTGTGAAGCGCGACGTTATCCACATCTACACTGTGGACACACACTACCTCACATCAAGATCAATGTTATTACTCTGGGACATAAAGGTGGGTCGTTGGGGTACACTCAGTCAGTTTCAGAACAAAAATGACATTTTGGACAATTCCTGCTCAACAACTTCACAGAAAGAATAGCACAGTGGTGTTGCGTTACCTCACAGAGAGCTTTCTGAGTCTGTTACAATGGTTTAAACCCGATAAAGGCTGAGGACCACAAACTAGGACTCTAGAGAAGGAAAGTTAAACATATTTGCGAAACTAACTTGGATTTTGTGATGTGGACGTCTCAAAGCTGGGAGTGAGAATGTAATGGACATGTTGTTCTGGAGTTCCTGAATGTGTCGTTTGCTGTTATAAATCTTCCTAATGAAACAAAGTGCTGCCTCAGTTGCCCTGATCACATGTGAAGATTTATGATTGCTTTCGAGCTGTGATGGCCAATGAGAAACATCCATATAAACTGGTTTCCTCCATCCATGTTGGGAAACCTGTCTGGTTGTCCTTATGCACAGGTTCAAACAGGGCGTTCAACATGTTCGCTCTAGAATTGGATTGAGTGGGAGGGACTTGGCACTGACCAAAGAAGCATGTATGGAATGAAAAGCAGCTTTTTCTTTAAAAAAAAGAGATGTTATGTGGAATGTAAGTATCCTTAAGAGCTCTCATTTCAGTGAAATAGTGGTACTGGTGTTCAGTACGAATTCCTGCTAAAGGGGGAATAGATGTGTGCACAGTCTCACTGCTGACTGGGATTAGACGCTACCCACCCAGCAGGATAGTTGGAAAACCAGTTAATCAAGTGTTTTGTTCTTCCAATAACACTCTAGTTGGAAATGAATGTGGTCCCTCCTTTCCAAGGAATATGGGTGAAGCCAACCTTGGCTGCTGTACCACACAAGGGACCTGTTTGATGGGAGCTACACATGGGCCACATTTATGGTCCCAGATATTAATGACTAATGAATGACTACTGGCCACAGAGATGCCAGCCAGGACAGGAAAGGTCATGGTGTCAACTTCCTTCCTAGTATCCCCCCTGGTGGCCCATCAGTAAGAAATCCTTAGCTGGTTTAATGGCGGGGACGCACTGTTTACTCAGCAGAAACACAGGTCATGCTGGATAATATGTCCCATCTTCTCCATTGTGCCCTGGGCAAGTACTGGAACATCTTCAGAAGAAGAGGAAAACCACTGACACAGGATCAGTGCCCCAGGAAGTCTTTCCTTCTTCAGGCCATCAACAGTTTCCCCTGTCTGAGTATCAGACACTGAGGATACAGTGCCAGACCAGACCTATAACGTTACTCTTTATTCCGCTATTTATATGTGCTCTTTGTACAGATCTCTAGTGAGCACAAGTGGGAATTATTTTAGTGCTGTTAATGCACGGTGAGTTGCTGTTGTGAAATTATTGAATGTGTGAATGGAGTATTAGTATAAATTCTGTGTAGTCCAATGATGTGTGGTCAGGGAAGGCAGTAGAAGCCATAACTCACATGTTGACATTGAGAGAAAAATGTTCAACAAAAAATCTTTTTTCTAGCTTGGTGATGGTTATCCAGTGATTTGCACATGGTGATGAAGTCAGTGCCTCACCTGCCATGAACCTCACTGCACATCACTGTTCACAAGTTCTATGGATAGTTACTTGTGCTTCCAGCTCATAAAGAGTAGTGACCTATAGTGATTATTACCAAGGATCAATAATGTGTAACGTTTTTTCTGATTCCCTCAACAGCAAATGAACTCAAAGAGGATGTTGTGACTGTCTGAGGTGATTTACACTGCCAGTCCCTATAGATGGAGTCAGATCAGTAGTTGCACCACTTAAAGCACCTGCAAATGTCCTCTGTTCACAGCTGAAGCGGTCTGTGTGTATGAGGATGATGGCAGGCAGTCGTATCTCTCCATCCGAAGGCCAGCATCGCCATGCAGGGGGATCACCATTCTATGGTGATTTTCAGCTCGTACTCTAACACAATCAACTATGATGTACATGTCTACAGTCAAAATTATATAATTTCAATCTGCTCTGAATACTGTACTGTTCATTCAACACGAATCCTGTAAACAAATAAGCAAACAAACGTGGAACGCGGGATAACATTGACACCTAACCTGATACTGCCATCTAGTGGCAAATCCGCATCATTACCATTTTTCGATATCCCAACAACGTCCACCACTGCGGTTGCCAGGGACGCGAATGCCTTGATACGAATACAAACGCAAAGTAGCTCGTGACGTCCTTGGTAGGTGACAAATTACAGAGACAGTGGCGCTGCACCGACCCTTCCGTCTCGACTTGATTGATATCATTATACCAAACTTGGCAGTTACTATTCGATCTGCCACAAACTTTGTCTGAGGCTTCCATGCATGGAGTCGTGACGCAATTCGGAGTCTCAGTCTCAAACTTGTCCCTCATGACGAACCCGGTTATTTCGGGTTGCTGAATGAATTGTTGTCAGGTTTTCTCCCTTTAGTCTTTAAGTTATATGTTCATGTAACAATGGCTCCAAAACCACGTAAAAAGAAGTCTGCCAAAGACAACGCCGGCCCGGTGGTAGATAAGAACTGGGAGCCTGCGCTCTGTGCTGCGCCGTTTGCAGAGGTACGTCGTCCCAATACGTGCTCAAGTTAATCTCTAACACGAATGAACGAGTTACGTTTCTCATTTTATATGTGCGAACTTGTGTTTATATTCGTTAATGTGTCTCACGTCCATCACACTCAAATAGCTCTGGTCGCCCATTAGCGAGTCCTTGTTGGCGACTTCTTTTACCTGCCACATATGCTAAGCAAAGTTTGTTTACTTTTACTTTGAACGCTTCACGTGGTGTGGTCGGTTTAAATCTTAAATGCTTTTTTAGAAAAGAAATCTGTTACATAGCAGAAGAGTGCAAATAAACCAGGCCCAAGTCGATCGTCAAATTTGATGCCCCATTAGAATGTCAGTCTCATTTGTTCTCAGTCAAATGTGAGTGCATTCTAAATCTCACACCTTTCTAAACTGCTGGTCTGCTTCCTAAATGTTCAGTGATTTGAGCACGACGGGATAATCACAAGCAATGATTGCCAGACATGTAGACCACAAAAAGCATTGTCTACTGTGAGATACATATTCAATATACACTGGTGAATGAGTATGTCCGTTATTAATTCTTGTATTGTGTTGTTCTCAGGAGTCATGGCAGGCTTGTGTGTCCCTTGTTATTGGAAGGAGTTTGGAGGAGGACGAGTTTGGCAAGGCTCTGTCTGTTGCTGTGAAGAAACCACAACGCAAACTGTTCTCCTTGTTGACCTGGGAGAACACTGTTGCAAAGGTTTATTTCTTTATTTTCGTGTAGTCTGAGTCACATGACACAAATTGTAGTTTCTTAACTTAGATTTTAGGATTCAGCCTCACAAACAGTATATCATTGGAAATTAAATAAATGTTTAGTTTTTTTCGATTGATGCAGTGTTGTCATCCTTCTGCTTTCAATTCCAGATCCATGAACTTGGAAACACTGCTGGAAAAATGCCAGAGGATGCCCCCATGTTCCATGAGGTAACCAAGTGAACACATATTCACTATTTGCATGAAAGACCCACAAAACATACATTTTGAAATGCTCTAATGGGCATACCTTGGTCGTGCAAGGGAGAGCCTTTCATTCTTTTATGTTGGTCTTTGTTTGTTACTCTTTTGAATGTGTCTGTGTTCGTCTCCTTGTGCCTGCAGGTGACTGAGAATGCAAAGACGCTCCTCGACGCCAAGGAGGAGATTCCGTGTGAGCTTGTAGCGAAATTAGTGAAGTTCCAGCTGTTACACATCAAAACCATCGATCAGAGCAGGAGGGCAGCCGAAAAGGTTTGCAGGAGAATCAAAAAAGCTTAAATGGGAATTCACTTAATTTATGCAAAGTGTTGTGCAGAATGGAAGCAATACAAAATTGTTAATTTGATGGGAAGATACTGTATCAGTGTAGATGCATGCACTGGATCAACACTGTGCATATATTTCTAGCAGTATAATTCATATTATTACAATAACATTGTCACTTGTATATATTTTTTCCATTTTAAGACTGGAGCAGATGGTGCAAATGATCCCCCAGCTGAGAAAAAAGGAGCCAAAGACAAAAAGGCAAAGAGTGCCCCACCGGCAGAGCCCTCCAAAGAGAAGAAGACCACGCTGAAACGCCGGGGAGATGTTGAGCCTCCAACATTTATAGGTTAGTGTACATAATCCAAGGGCATGAGACGCACCAGACCGACATGTTGATAACTCACGAGGATTTAACAGTTTATATGTGTGTGTGGACCTAGATGATGAGCCAGAAGATGGCCCACAACACTACATTCTCATTCTGGGCTTCTACCAACCCACCCTGCCAAGGGCGCTCGCTGCCATAGGGGTGCACATTGACAACATTGTTAAGTTGTGTTTGGAGCCCACACCAATGCCAGAGGGGTGTCAGGAAAGTCTTAGCCCCGATGGCAGTCAGCAGCTGAGAGCATCTCCACTTCTCATATCAGGTGCAGTGCAATTTATTATTCCACCCTGACATTTTTCTCTGTTAGTCCTGTTTAAGGGTTATGTCTTGGTGGTCTTGTCATTCATGTCTTCATCATGGACGTTACTTGCAGCCAGTCCCTCCTTGCTGGAGGTAGAGACACAAAGTGCTGGGCCCTCTGAAGAGGAGAGGAGGCTGAGGCGATTCTGGTCTGATCTCAGGCCGGTCCTGGACAGCGAGCCGGTGCAGTCAGCACTACATAATGTGGCACTGCTGACATATACGATTACAGATCAGCCACTTACCTCACAGTCAAAGAAGGCAGAAGCTGTGGTATGTCATCAGTCGTTTAGTTTTGGAATTGTTATTTTATCTGTAATTTGATCATTTGTCATGTCTGACTGTGAATGTGATCCTGTCTTTATATCTGTGTGTCTGAGCACCATTTGTCATTATCTAAATGGTTTCTCCTACTTCACTCACCTATTTATTACTTTGTATTTGTATTCAGTGCCCTGTTTTTACCAATATGTTTCTATCATCCAGTTGGCTTTGGGAAGCAGCATCTTTAATGGTGTGGCTCACCTCATCTATGACTGTCTGGAGTGGCGCAAACAGCATCAGCACTACTTGGCCAATGTGATGTTCCTCAGTGTACCCACCGTAGCCTGTATGGATGCTGCACAGGTATGCATGTCAACCATGTTACCCTGGGGTGAAACGTGTACCATGAATTCTTTATTCTTAGTTTTCATATGAATTGCAGAGTTGAATAAGTTCCTAGGATAGTAGAGGCAATGTGAGCCTGGCTTTCTTAAGCTAATCCATTTGTTGCTTTTTTGATATGACAAAAGTGGAGACAAATAGGGACAATTGATATGCCAAATGAACTGAATAAATGTGTACATCATCATCTTGTGCAATTGTGTGAACATTCAGATGTCCATATTTGTTTTTATGTTCACATCACTTGGCAGAGTGCTCAGACTCCAGTCCCTGTTACCCCGGGCTCTGAAAAGATGTCAGTTACTAAGGACGGAGGTTATGACCCATGTGAAGGTTATCCGTCCTACATTAGAAGGACATAGTGCATAGATGCAGTATGTGGGTGTTTCACTCAATCAAGGTCTGATCACTCTTATCCTGTCCCCCCCAGCCGTCTTTTCCTCGTTGAAAGAAAGCGTGTTGACTCTCTCTGCGGATGTGGACATGCGTTACTATAGCAATCTCTTGGACATTGTTCCTCCTGAGGCTATCTCTGTGCCCATCATCCTGCACTGTATGCTGGAACAGGTTTGTAAGATCACAAGGGAATCACTGCGCAATCGCGGAGGTGTGAAAGAATTTTATTTATTGCCCAAAAGGGATGTGACACAACTTGTACAAATACTTGTACTTCCTGTCAGCTTCCAAATTTGGTTGCGTGAAATCAGTAGCATTTTTGTTTTTGATTCAAATAATATACAATTGAAACAACATAGCGTGGTGCTCATTTATTTTTTTATCAGATATTATTGAGTTTTAAGTATCTCAGGCAGGTTTTTAAAAAGGGTAAGGTTTAATATTGATGGACTTCTTCTGTGATTCTTTGTTTATCTGTGCTTTCTGCCCTCAGGTGGTCCTCTCAGACCAGTCAGATGCTCCCCCAGCCCAAGTGGCTGAGGAGTTTTGTTCCAATGATGAATCCTGGCTTGAATACCAACTACCGAGCTGTGTGCTGGAGAAATTCCTGCCACTAGCGCACACAGAGAAGGCCAGAACCAACATGATGAAAACACTTGTGACTCCAGTGAAGAATGCACAAAACAAAGAGGTATCATAAAATGGGACAAAACTGACTATTTAACACACCAAAGGAACATGTCAACTGAAACATAAATATAGTGGTAGAAATGATACAGAAATCAAAATACTTATTAATTCTGATTCTCAGATGTCCTCTGTTGTATCCTGTGCTGTTTTGTTAGCGACTAGAGAAAAGATTTGCAACAGAAGAGCAAAATCAACACCCTTTGGTTGCTCCATACCACGATGAGAGGGCACAACGACTGAGGGAGGCACCTGTGAGATACCTTTTTGTATCTACTGATGAATGCAGTTCAGAATATCGCTGTTATCATCACTCATATTTGATGATGTCTTGATTATTTTACAAAACAAAGTTTTCTATCAGAGTGTATCTGTTTCCAGTAATGTCTTTTTTATACCTCCACAGTATTTCAAACATAAACAGGAGTTTATTTTTGATTCGGAGTATATATTGACATTGTTCATTTGCTCAGGAATGTTAGCATGATAGTGCACCTCTCTGTGTGTGTGTTCCATGAAGGCATGGAAGGCTTTGGACCCTGTGGAGGTGGAGAAGTCGATGACAATGCTGTTTCCAGTGTGGCAGCTGCTCGCCTCTGCCTCTGTGCCGAAAACCATGGACCTGTGCCGCACGACCATGAAACAGCAGCTACAACATATTGTCACAGATGGTCAGGCATTAGTTGGAGCCTCTCTCTTATCTTTTGTATTTGTATTTTTCGTCCTCCTACCTACCTACCACAACAACAACAGCAACAACGACAATAGTAATGATTCCCACAAGGACTCTCCAACTATTCGGGTGTTATGGTTGTGTTCCCACAGATCTTCTATCGTGGCCCGAGGTGGAACTTCTGTTCCATCACAGCATTTTTGAGAGTATGCCGCTTACCACTGTGAACCAAGAGGGTCTCATACAGCCAACCCTACAGCAGCAGACGTCAGTGATCATTCCTTGGGACGACCCATCTTCTTTCGCTATGCAACACCTACATCATCAACAAACACATGGTCTCAGAAGTATTTTCATGTACGACCTCTGTCGAGAAGTAGTTTTATGGCACTTTGTTCTTTAGCAATGTCTTTTTTTTCATTTTTGTCTTTTATTCAGGAGAGGCATTTCTTTCCAGGGAATGTGTTCAGTCTGAGGTATGAAGTGTTGTTTTTCTTACTGGATAATTGTTTGTGCTGTAGAAATGATTATCTGCAGAGTAATGTGCTCTCCATTTTGGGTCTAGCACACCAGCAGAAAGACGTGCAGCCTGATAGAGTTGTCTGAAATTCAGACCTATCGCCAGAGGTCTCTGTGTGAGTGGCATTATACTGAACATCACAGCGCCACAATCTTCCCACAGGTGAGCACTCATATTGTCTTCTTTCAGTCACCTCTAAAAGCCTCTAAAAGTGTTATTTTATCAGCCTCACTCTTAATTGCCTGAAACTTTATAATCAATCTACTGGACACATCAATTCCCATCATTGATATTTGTCCCAGAAGTTGTTGAGGAAGGGCGCTTTCCCCCCATGTCTTAGTGATTGAATTCAAATATGAGCACTATGTGAAGGGAATTTTCGCTATGAGCAGATACTTTTGGTGGCTGCAGAAGAATACTGCTGCCTGGATACCTTCAGTGGAAGCAACAACAACGCCCTCTACATTTTCTGCCACAATCCATCGAGTCCTAATCACCAAAGTAAAGAATGCTGGGAAGTTACCCTTCACACTGATCTTAAGTTCAGGTCAGAATCTATCTTCTTTTGTGAAATGAATTCTTATACTAACATGCTATTATCAAATTATATCATTGGCAGCAGAAGAATTATTTTGATGCCCCCAGTATGTGCTGGTGACCTACAGTTGTCTAATAGTATGTTTATTCACTTTCAGAAAGTATCTAGACCATATAGCAAAAGTAATTTCAGAATGGATTGACGAGGAGGAAACAAAGAAGGCAGCACTGCAAATTAAACCTCCCAGTCGTCCAGAGTCACCAAAAGGTAGTTTCTTAGCAAAAATCTATTCTAGAAAAATTTGAATCTCACAGCATAGAAATAATAATTCTCGTTAACAATTGATAAATGTTGAAGGTGACAAAGAACAAGAATCTCGAAAAGAAGACTCTGAGGAACCAATCATCAGAAAAGATTCACTCAAAGTCAGTAGCAACTGATTGCACCCAGGAGGTGTCAGTATTTTGTCATGACTGTCGATTAGCTCCCCATTTTGCCACATGCACTTTATATATCTATATACTGTATGTGTATGTTTGTGCTGTTTGTATGTAATGTTATGAAGGCATGGAAGATAGAGCAGGATCGCCTTAAGGAGGATGAACTTGCCAAGAAGTCTAAGAAGGAGGGCAAGCAGGGGCCGAAAAAGGCCGCCCCTGCTTCAGCAAAAGATACAAAGAAGGATAAAGGCAAAGCTGCGTCTGCTGGCAAGGGAAGCAAAGCGGAAACTAAGAGCAGCCCAGGGTCACAACCTGAGCCCACCGCTGCCAGCGGACCCCCTGCAGATGAGAAGGAGCAGGATCAGGAGGAGGAGCCTATCAAGGTGAGGACAAGTACAAAAAAGGGGCCCAGAGATGGAGCTATCACAGTACATCTAATTTTTTTTCTGTGTGTATATGTGGTAGCCTTTCATAGGTTACTGTATGGATGGCAAAGTGATCCATGTGTCCGGTTCTATCCAGCATCTTTTCCCCTCCGATGGAGGACATGTCACTGTTGAAAACATCAGCTTTGTCACTGGTAAGCACTGATGTTAGGCCGAAAGAAATATTTTCGTAGCAACGAATTGCTGAGGCACAGGTTCAGCCTCCTTTTGGCCTCCATCTGTTTGGATTGAAAGGGAAATCTCACCAACCACATACCTCTGCCCCTCCATGAGTTTCTTGCCGTTTTGTGTGAGTGTCTCACTGATTTGGTTCTCTGGGATGACAAAGTTTTTCTGATTTGCATTCTGATGTGTTGGCTAGAAGTTATCTGTACTGCATTGCTTTTATCAGTAATTATTAGAGTCGCTCACTGCTGTTTCCCTTGCAGGTACGAGCCTTTTGAAAGTTTGTTTGGCCAAAGATGGACATTGCTTTTATACACATGTTAATCACATCATGGAAACTCAAGCAAAACATCCATCTGACCCTCACAATGAAACAAATTGTGACAAAGTCGGTACCACAAAAGGTGCAGAAACTGAAAGTTTACCTGACATTTGTCTATTTCATCTGTCGCGTAATTTTAAGGAGGAGAAGATAGTTATCATGTTGATTATATTTCATGTGACGACTTCTGTCCATGGATTCATGTCAGGGGAGGAAGCTGAGAACATCAAAGCTGTAAAGCACGGTTCATTCTCCGCTGTCCTGGACAAAGGGATCCATCTCTCATACAGCTTCTATGGACCCACAGGACAAACTACAGGTGTCACACCTGAACTTCACATCTAGCATTTCAACCAAAACATTGTTCAAATCTGTTAGGATCAAGCAGAGAACTCAATGCATGTCACTGTGATATTGTTGTACACTATTGCCTTCAATGGCAGTGAGTTAGTGATGTTTTTGTTTGCTTCTGCAGGAGGGAGTCCACAGGTATGTGACGGGAAGGTTCCTGAAACAGTGGACCAGCCCCCCCTGTCACCCACCTCTGAAACACCAGACAAGGTTACATCAACATCCAAGACACACAAACCATACAACGACAACACACACACGCAACTACAGTATATTCCAGTGGACACAAAGCTCCGATGCCCTATTATTTGATGAAGTTGGTGATAATCATGATTTGAACTATGCAAAGAATTGTCAGGCACTCAGTTTTGTCTCTCTGTGTAGCCTATGGTGTGTGAAGAACAGCCAACTTTGCCATCGCATCCTTTCAACAGTCTGATTGTGTCAATCCCCAATGGACTACTACTGCAGTTCCTTCGAGATTCCAAAGGTCTGTCACGCCTTGGCACAGGAATGTATACTTAAATACTCATCCTCAGGATTACTGTTTGTAGGACTGTAGGACACTGTGTTTTGTATGCAGATGGGTCATGTGAGGATCAGGACATTTTGGTGAGACAGAGCTTTCCTCTCCATGGACAGGGAGTTGAGGGTGAGCTGAAGGACTCCCACCTTGCCAAAGAAGTGTCCCGCATTATCACTAGCCAAGGATCCGTGGTGAGACACATGAAAGATAAATCTATACAGGTACACACACTCAAATGCAATACAATTTATAGCTTTGTCAAATGTGATGTGTCGTCACAAAGCACACAGGTCACTAAGTGTGCCTGTATGTAGGTTTTGTTTCCAGATGGCACAGTCAGTGTCTGGCAGGATTCTGCTCCAGTGGGGATATCTAATCGACAGGCTGAAGCAAAGTCTCAACAGAGTCAAGCAAGAAGTGAAGGTGCGTCCTCAGCATATCTCTTAAACTCAGGGTTGGGTGCACCCAACATGACAACATGGGGTTTTCATGTTGTCATGTTTGGTCACATTCTATGAGGTGGGCTGAGCAGTTGTCTGAAACCAAGGGGAATTCTCTTTGGATTACCTTAAAATAAAAATACAAGTGGCGGCTTATATATCCTATCTGTTATTTGGACAACCAAGTTGATAATTGTAATTGTATCACAAGATGATTTATTGAATAACGTCATTGAACTGTGCTGTCCCATGAAAAGTCAAATGTGTGATATGTATGAGTTGTGGTCTGTTCGCTCCATACATCGATTCGTTTTAAATTTCCCGGATCACTGAATCAATGGATCAATAGAGTACCCACTGATAGCCGGTTGGCATCAGGCACGTCACGCCATGACTGTAGAACAATACCAAGCTGTCTCTGTGGCGCAATCGGTTAGCGCGTTCGGCTGTTAACCGAAAGGTTGGTGGTTCAAACCCACCCAGGGACGTGGACTAATTTTGAGGTTCCCCACACATAGAAGGACTTGACTCTACCTCTCATTGAGTGATGTAGTGAAATCCTTAAGCATGACAGTACATCCTTAATGTTTGCCTTTTTTGTAGAAGAAAGTGCCAAGAAGAAGAGAGACCGTGAGAAAGATTGTTGGATAACTACAGCTCGCTCTGGCTCTCGGATCTGCACCGTAGGACCAAACCACAAGAACAAATCTATCTACCCTCTTCTTTCCTTTGAAGCAACAGACCCCATCACCCATCAAGTAAGCAAATGTCTACTGTAGTGTAGTATGTAATGGTAAATCTGAGGCCAGCAGCTACAAATTCGTTCAATTTTGATCGTGCAAGAAAGAAAAATTACAGATGATAACTCATCTAACAACTATTGGTTGTTGGGTCAGGTGATGCTGAATCGGGAGGATCTGTTGGTTTCTGTCAAGAACCCAGACGGGTCTCAAACTACAGAGCATGCAGATGGAACTAGGATCACTAGCGTCTTTGAGGACAAATGGATAAACATACCTGTACAAGGACTGTCGAACACAGGTGGTCAGGAAAATGATACAGGTGGACCATACATAAATACACATGTAATGCTTCATATTTTACATTCACACCCTCACTCTGTTATACACACTCTCGCTCCTACTCCATCAGAGGGACAAACAACTGGATACAGAACATGCTTTGTACACAATCAAATTCTGCACACGCACACAAGAAACATTATGAATTAAAGACAATAGTAAAACTTATAAATGGAAACAAATTGCAGAGTCTGAATTGTTTTTCTGTGTCTCTGTTTTTCTGCTTTGCAGGCGAGCAGCCAACAAGTCTCAGGTGTGTATGCGGCAGTCCTGAGTGCTGTGTTCCACACACTTTTACCAGAGTATTTGTGACAAGAGTTTTGCTTTAACATTTGCAGTACGAGGGACAATTCAGGAAGCATCTGCGAGGAGAGGGATGCAGAGTGTCAGCAGAACAGTGGTAGTGGATATGAAGACAGTCCCAATACAGCAGAGAATAATGTTGAGGAGACCATGTATACTGATGAGGCTGGGGATGAAAGTGATCAGAATGCTGGTGAAGTTGGGGGCGAGTGTGTAAAAACCAAAGAACGAGTGTTTCTGGTGGAGAAAGAGGGCTGTGCTACAGTGATGGTGTACCCAGAGCGACACTCTGCTCACGTCTTCTTGGCAGATGGAACCGTCATTACAGCAGACAATCGTGGAGCCTATCAGGTGAGTGGTGTCAACATCATTCTTGTTATCTTTGAACATATCATGTGTTCTAATGATTAGGGATGTCCGATATTGGCTTTTTTGCCGATATCCGATATGCCGATATTGTCCAACTCTTAATTCACCGATACCGATATTGGCCGATACCGATGTGTGCGCCGGTAAACGCTTCAGGAGCGCATAGGCACTATTTCGGTGTAACGCAAGCATTACTTTATTTTTATCGGTTTTTATTTTATCGGTTTCAAAGCCAAAAAATCCGATACCGATATTACATTTTTATGCCAATATCGGTCCGATAATATCGGTGGGCCGATATTATCGGACATCTCTACTAATGATGTACATGTATGTAGAACTGGAGCATGCAGTAATTAATTCATAGCAAAACAAAAAAAAAACGCAATGTGTTGAAAAGCACCAATTTGCCACCAATCGATTTGCCACCGTGATTGCCACAGTTAAGTCAGCTCGTATTTTCGTCAATAGATGAGTTCATATTTAGTGAAATGTATAGTGCTAAACTGCATTTTTGTGTTTCAATTTCATCAATTATTGTTCCTGAATTTGACTACAACTAAATGTAACCAGGGAAATTCAGTCTGATTCAAAATATCAGGTTAGTTGTCATGTAGATATCTGGTTCCAAGGTGTTCCCGTCCAGTGTGGGCATTCTGCAAATCCAAACAGATGGAAAGTGTGTCTACTCAACTGAACTGTTAGGAACCACCAACTCAAAGATGGGAGATCCCACTGGCCTGCCAGGAACTTACACCATGAGTCACACGGACAAAGTTGCCTGTGATGTCATAGACATGGATGGAAATCACTTTCGGGTCAGTTGAAAAGAAAACCCAAGATACAGCGAGATACTGAATTGTATCTTCATGAATCTACTTCACTTTGTATTTGACATGTGCATCGCAGGTGATGAATGATGGACAGGTGTCAAAGAGGGGCTTCAGCCCGGCCGGGAGCACAGTGGAACATGGTGAGGAGGAACTTGGGGTGGAGGAGAACCAAGAAATGGCAGAAGTTAATTATAAACAAGTGGAGCATTATCCAAGGTGAGCCTCTATGCAACGTCTCTATATATCACATTCTGTATGTTACATTTTTTCAAAAGTACAACTTTTGTAATGTTAATGTGAAATCCTGGTTAGATGAAAATTGTATGCCATTAGATACAAAGCCGAGCAGCATCGTTTCACTGTCACTGCTGTTAGAAGAGTGAATTTGTGTTGTAGGCTGTTCCTGATGAATGAGGATGGCTCTGCCACTGAGCTGCTGAGGTCTCAGGCAGTGGAGGAGCTGCTGTATCAGGCATACACTGATCCGATGGCAGCACTGCACAAGGAACCACTGCCAGACACCAAAGGTATGTGCCAATAAAACAGGAGGTAAAGGCCACCTGTACTCAACCTATTAAAACTATCTCAGAGATATGTGTGGACATATGAAAAAATGTGGTCGCTAATAATATTTTTGCTAGAACCTGGTCTGTGATGTGTAATTGCTGTGATGAGTCATCAGGGAGGTGTGACAAAAATTGTGGAAAATTAGATTAGATTAGAAGCCTGACCTCGTAAAACTTATTTTCCAAACAACTTAATCATGTATGTCTTCATGTGTCTGTCAGATGAGTTTGGTATCACAATCTTAAAGCCTGGCCACCCCAACATATGGTCCAAATGGTTGCTACAGAAACAGATCCCAGACATCACTCCTCCAAACCTCAGGAACCGCACTTGGCATGACTTCCCTAGAGTAGAGGTGCTCCGCCTGCATGTGCAGAACACACATACACACACACACATACACTTAACATTTTCTTTGTGTTTACTTTGCGATCTATTCTAGAATAAGACCCCAGGTCCTACGTTTGGTTTGGATGTGGGAAAGGGTCTGTCAATGATGGTAAGGCCCAGCTCCTCTGCTACCCAGGGTCCATCTGTCCAGAACAGCCCTGACATTCTGGTGAAGAGGGAGCTGCGTCAGCATCGGCCCCTCACCGTAGGCATGAAAAACGTCTTGGACATGCTGCTCAAGGTGCCGTCAACAGAAAGAGTTTTATCAACGATAACTCATTCAGTTGCTTAATGATAAAAACCACAGAAGTAGTTATTATAGTAGTAGAAATGCAATAACCCTTCTCTGTCCCCAATATCATTCTAGTAGTCATTTTTCAAGTAGTACTGCAATGCAGCATTATCAAAGTCATTACATCCCTTTCCACAAATGTGTTTTCAAGTGTAAGGATTTCTGCAATTGCTCTTACTGCAGGAATACATAGAGAGTTTGATGGAGCAGCAGCCGCGATCAGAGGACATGAACGTTGAAGACCCTTGCAACGTGAATGAGATCGCCCACTCCAGTGATTTATTCAATCTTGTCCTGGTCAGACTGGACGCACACACACACACACACACACAAGCACGCACGCACGCACACACGTTTTTCACACACAAGATACCGCTAATATTTTGAGCAGATCTCCTGAAAGCAACAGACGATAGACACAATGATAATATGAGCAAGTACAGCAAATGAACTGTAGAAACAGCACTATATACAATACACAATAATGGTATGAAAATATTTGTCCTCAGTCCCTGTCTGATGCAGAGGATGGAGGTTACGTCACTGACAAGTGGACAGGTGAGTGAACGATGTGAGCAAGTAAGATGAATATGAATATGACTGTGTTAGATAGCAGACATTCCATTTTGTTCTGCCAAAGAATGTTTCGTACGCTGGCAGCCTTTGTCAGTGTTTTTTCTGTCTGACACAGAATCAGCACAGGAAAAGTCACTTCACTCCCACCCAGCATTGAAGTCAAAGGAAGAATAAATGAACAGTTGAATACATAACATTGAGAGAATGGATGCAGAAGTTTTTGTGACAGTAATTCACTGTATTTTCAATTTCGTGCTTCAGCAGATGCCACAGCTGTCATCATACCCAAGGCCGAACTGCCACACATCGCAGAGTGCACAGCCGCAGCAACTGCGGACAGGTGGGAGAATTTTCTCTGCTTTTGTCATGTCGTATGTTTCATCTGTGTATCACGAGAAATGTCCTTTCATTGCTTTTGTATTCTTTTGTCTTACAAATGACAACATCTAAATCATCTGAAGTAGTTTGAATATACCAAACGAGACAATGTGGCCAGAAAGACATACGCTGTACAGGTAAGACGTATTTGTAACTCTGTGCCAAATATCGCGCTGAGATTAGATTTGATTAAGGGGCTTTCACTGAAACAGTGTGTGTTCTGTAGGCAGAAACTCTGTGAGGATGAGGCTTGTAGAGATGCTCTGAAGAACAGGACCATTGTTCGATACTTCCACCCAGAGAATGAAGCACTTTACAAGGTATGTTGACACAGAATGGTTTTGTGAAAGACTAATTTAGGAGCCTAGGGGACTTTTCATCAAATTGGGTGGGTAGGTATTGATTCATTGATCTGTCAATCCAGGAAAAGTAAGTAATCAATGTCATTAAATTACATTAGCTGTTGTGGAAAAATTTGAAAATCTTCACCATTCGTTCTTACTCTGTGACATTTTCACACTTGATTGTAGATTGAGCAAAGTGTTTTTTTCTAGGGGTTGCCACAGTTCAAAAACCCTACGAGGAGGCACGTGTCTGACGTTCTCCCTTCAGTCCTCTCCTCAGGCAAAACTCCTCTTTCCCCCCAAGTTGCCCAGCTACAGAAAAGTAGGTGACTTTACCAGCAGTCAAAATATATTCAAACATATGCATTGTATATCTCCTAAGTCTGCAGTGTATGCCTCATAAAAGTACTTGTGTGTATGTGTGTGTTTGTGTCACGGCAGCACCAACACCACAAAAGCCAACACCTCCGATAGAGAGGTAACCACAAACAAAGTTATGAACTGCTACTCATTGTCTTATATTACCTCTGCAAACTGTAAGTAAGTGTGCTTTGTGTTAAACTGTGATTCTGTGACATTTAGCAGAAGTTTATTTTAAATTCATCTGGGGGGTCCACTCAGTGTTAATCACATATGCAAAACGTCTGAGAGAGTTATTTTGCAAACAGCAGTTCTTTTCACTTTCCATCAGACCGGCGTCAGGGACGACTGTGGTACCTGAGAAGAGACACATCACTCCAGTGCCTCCGTCTGAAAGTTTGTGTCACACATTTCTGTTTGTGTTGTGATTGTATTTAATTATTGTTGATGGCTGTTTTTATTGTGTGCTGGAGACAGAGGGCACAAATCACCATAACCATGAATCGTGCAGTCATGCTGCACCTCTTGGATGTCTGACTGAGGCCACGTCCATTTTGTTTGAAAGCAGAGAAGCGTTGTCATTGATACTCAGCTATAATCAAGTGTGATCCCAAAACTTCAACTTCTGGTTGTTAAGAATGTATTCATGATTAGTGTGTCTGTGTGTATGTGTGTTGTGCGGCAGGTGAACGCACACTGGGCAGTTCCTATCAACAGTTTAAGTCACTCCACTTGGACGTTACTGGAAAACCCAGACGCACTCGGGTCAGATTACCAAACTCCATCCTCAGCTCCAAACCTCCCAGCATCCAAAACCAACAGGTAGACAAAGACAGACAACTTCATCCCTCTGCTTCTTTTGGGAGGACCAAACCAACTATTTACCAGCAGGTTGCTCCGGCACCTCTCGCTCGGAAAGATTCAGCTTTGTATCTCTGTACTCGCCTCCCCAGTTCCTGACTGTGGAGGAGCCAGTGAGGAGAAAGTGCCGCGTGATTTCTCTCTCTGATCCAAACTTGGTGGTCAGGGGGTTCCAGCTGCTGCCACCCTATGTCAACTTTGGCACAGTCCAAGATGGTTCCTCCCACGTTCTTACCATTGCAATGAAGAATGTTGGTGTTGATACATGCAGGTAAGCAGTGTGACGATGAACACAATGGAAACTTTGGGGAACAAGCATGTCCAGTTGCATTTTACATGGTGCCATGACTTTGAGAAAGGTACTGAGTATTTAATCATCCCCAACATGCCCTGTTGACTATCCTGAATGGGTAGTGAATTCCAGGTGACGTGTGAATCATCTGGAATTCTGGGTGAAATTGCCTCCGCAAATGACGTTTCCGATGTGTTTCTCAGGTTTGCTCTTTTTTGGTCTCTCGTCAGGTTTCATGTAAAGCAGCCTCCTCCCTCTACAGGCATCTGTGTCTTCCACAGCCATGGGCCTGTATGTTTCCACAAGAGATCTTTTGTCTTGTACTTTGCTAAAATGTGCCAAAAATTTTATTGAGGTTTCAACAATTAAGTTTTGAGTAAAACACTGTACTGACTGCACAGAACAAGAGAATGTAGATTCAGTTATTGCACCCCCTCAATTCAATAGGGTCAGGTGATGAATTGTGTCACAACCAATAACAAAGAGCATCAAAGTTCACACGATCACATGCACAATGACAAAATATATCTGTTGGTTTATTCCTGCTTTGATTTCAGGTTCCAGCGGGTTTGCTGGTGGACCTGCAGGTGAGGCTGTGTTTAGTCCTGGACAGAAATGAAGAGTCAGGGAGGGATATTTCCACAGAGATCACCATCCACTCTGAGACAGACTTCCTGTACCTTCCTGTGACTGCTAATATCCTTTCACTCTTAAAACGCAGGCATAGTTCTGTAAATTTGAATCTAAAATCTCACTGAAACACTGAAAAACTGACTGTTAGATTTGGAACCTTGACCAGAATGATTCCACCCGTCCTACCTCAGCAGCTCTTTGAAATATGGCATGCAAATAACCTGAGTCCTCTCCAAAAGCGAAGCCAAAGGGCCCTGCAGCTGTCGCCAAGCCCATCAGCTGAACTGGGAATCGCACCAACATTCCCAGGAGCCAATCCACCTTAATGGTCCCACTCTCTCCTTTCAGTGATTTGGAAAAAAATCTTGGAGAGAAGTGTTGAGACCAGCACAAAGACTCTTGTCCATATTTTTTCTATCTTTTAAATGTGCAATGCTGGAATATGTGAGGATTTTCAACACTGTGCCTTGCAATGAAATGAAAATTGAACATTCAAGTCATATATTAAGTGTCCCTCATTTTACTCTTTACTTCAGTGAGTGAGCACAATACAGTATTCTGCAGAGCTTTGACCACTGCCAAACATGTTATTTCTAACAAATGCAAAACAAGAAAAGATGAGAGTACAATGCTATCGTCTTAAATACTTCTAATTATACAAAATACACTTTTATAATGTGAATTGGAAATTAAATCACGGTTTGTAATACTGCAGGTCTATTAGATATCTCTGTGAAATATGAAATGCATTACAACTTTTTTAGAGGGTGAAAACAGAGTAATCCAAAATAGTTGACACAAAGTAAATACATTTTGTAATCTAAACATACACAGGAGGAAACTAGGTAGGTGACCTGTGATGTTGTCAGTCAGCAGCTACAGCATGTTTTGCTCTCTAATCGCAAGCTGCACGTTAAGCTGCTAATTAGACTAAGCCCACTTGATGGAGGGAAGCGAGGAGGAAAACAAGGGAAGAGCATGAAGGACAGTCCACAACCAGTCAGGAGAGCAGGGAGGAACAAACTGTGGTTCATTTTTCACCTTTTCAACTGAGGGCATCCAGGTAAGCAAGATGGAGGAGCTGTGCTATGTAAAGTAAAATTCTGACGTTAAATAAAACCAGCTGTAACTTCAAAATATTAACATCCCTGAAAACCTCCAGCAACCTTATCAGTAAGACAAAAGACAACATATTTCACCAACAGTGGCACTTTGCTGACCTTTTATATCTGACACTGTTACACCTTTCATGTGCCCACAGAATGTCTGAGGAAGAGCGAAGTGCATCTGTTGTGTCTGCAGAATCATCCTCAGAGGCTGGGTAAGGACACACACATCGAGAAGTTAAGATATGAGCACAAACTCTAATGTTACTGACTGCTTTTCTTTTCTGCAAAGCATGACCACATAAACCAAATGCCATTGTACATAGTATTGTACATATGTTTACCCAGTCTGATGCATACTATGTATACTATGTACTGTATGTATGGTGACAAGAAGAGTTCTCTCAGGTGGACCTAATTTAAGCACATATGGGTGATGAAAGAAAAACTGTAGTCCATGTCAGCAATGCATCCAGCACCACTGCGGTTGTGTGTAATGCTAATATTTGGTAATTACTGTCATTTGTGTTAATATCGCTATTATATTGCTTTTCCCTCTTTGTGCCTTCAAGGCAGTGCCAACGTCTTTGTGTGTTTACCTTTCAGAAAAGACTCCGAGGTCCCAAACTCTGACTCAGAGAATAAATCCCCCTCAGGTTCCACCTCTGAAGCACCCAGAAAAAAATCCAGAAAGTCCAAACAGGACACAGAGAGTAAGAACAAGGTTTACACCACTGTCATAAACAGGGTGTTTGGAGCGGTAAGTTGGTACCATACTGGTTTTCTTTTCGTTTCTCAAATTTTGCATCTTGTCCAGATATTTATACTTAGTTGCACAACTGCCTGAATCCTGAGCTGCTTGACCAAAACAAAGAGAGAGCAGCAGCGAAAAGTAAAAAGAAAAACTTTGTTGATGATCTCTGAGCAGCCTCCTCTCTAAGCTTGAGAGCATTAATACCGATAGTTGTTACAATTTCAGGCTTAAAGCTGCAGCTCTTTCCAAAATGCCACATTCAGCCAGCTCATTGTTAGAGGACAGAAAGCTGTGCATAGTGTTCAGCAATTTCCCAATTATTTGTCCAATCAAAGCCTGAAAGGCGATATAAATCATCAAGACACAGTAAATATACTTTGTTGAAAGGTTGAAGCAGACACATAAGAACAAAATGCACGTGGCCGAAATAGAGTTCAGAAGAGTCAGCTGATCTGCATTTGATCTGCATTCCATTATGTGTAACTATATGTGTTTAACTGCAATATCTGACAATAAAACAGTGATGACATTTCATAAAATTAGACATCATCCTTACTTGTAAAAAATAGTTTTCAACCCATCTGTCAATTGCCATCTAACATCTGCTTTCACATGTATTTTTATTCCATGCAAATCATTTTTCCTGCAGGAGAGAGAATTGGCTCAGGGTGAACTAGATGGTGAGTATTGCTATCACTTATTGATGCTCACCCCAGTATTGAGTACAGTATAGTTTTTGGTCACAACTCTCTTTATCTACACTCAGAATTGAAAAGCATGTAGCTCACTCATTCCTTCTGTAACTCCATTGTGGCCTTTTTTCAGAGCTTGCAGAGGCCTTCAAGGAGTTTGACTATGACCAGGATGGATATTTGAACTACAAGGATGTGGCAGAGTGCATGAGGACGATGGGATACATGCCCACAGAGATGGAGCTGCTTGAGATAGTGCAGCAGATCAAGATGAGGAGTGAGTATTCCGTTTCAAAGAATTTTGAGGAATTATTGCAGAGAAGGTTCATAAACATCCCCTGTTGATGGTACATTTTTGGGCATTTATCTGTCACTCTTTGCTAGAGCATATGATTGTGTTGTTCTGGAGGTTTTGCTCTTTGCTCACATCACAGTCCTTACCTTGCACAGTGGGGGGGCTGATGGACTTTGAGGACTTTACTGAGCTGATGGGACCCAGGATGATGGGAGAAACTGCTGACATGTTGGGACTTAAGGAACTCCAGTCAGCATTTGTACAGGTTAGTTAACCACAGCTTATGAAGTAAACAATCCTTTTCGTAGTTCTAAGTTAATCTGCACACTTGTCCTAACCAGTTTGATTTGGATGGAGACGGAAAGATTAACCAGGATGAGATGAAGGAGGCAGTTAAGACCTTGCTTGGGGAGAAACTAAAGAAAGGAGAGCTGGAGGAGATCTTGAAGGAGTTGGACGTCAATGCCGACGGCATTATTGACTTTGAAGGTGAGGGAGCAGAATGTGTGTTGCTTTTCTGTCTCATTTGTCTAGTTCTTGAATTGACAATGTATGTTTGTAAATATGAACACATGGCCACATTGTCATACTGTAATGTTTTTCTCTCATTTTCAGAATTTGTGATGATGCTCTCCATTCCGTAGATGACACCACCGAATGGATGAACATTATGGCCTCTGAATCATTCAGGAATCGCAAGCATTGATATTCCATCAGTGGAAACAGTCTGCTGACTGAATTATAGAGGTGCCGTTCATTAGTATCTAAGTTGTGCCTAATCTACAAATAAACCATATCTGGAGTGCGAATTATGTGAAACTCTGGTGCACATAACTTGCAATCAAAACTGAGATTTTGTTATTTGTGCGAAGAGCAAGAGTAAGAGACACTTTTGTTGAGGTTGATGATGCTTTGTTATCTTAATAAAGAATTCAACCTGAACCATGTTTGTTAAGCCTGCCTGTATTTCCAGGTGAGATGAGAGGGTAGGGATGGCCTTTTTATGGACCCCAGACTCTGGTAAAATGTATTAAAGGGTGGGGAGAGACGCAATTTGGACCAGATAGGCACAACTGAGTTTGTTTGGTGATTGTCTGGACTTTGTGGCGTGAGATCTGATAACTCACTGCTGTACTGCCAAGGTCTGTAATTAGGTGACCTTGCGGTTAAATACTTAATTGGAATTAGTGGCAGGTTAATACCCACACAGTTGTCAAATCAGATACCAATGCAAAGTCTCATGGGAGCTGGGAGTAAGGTAGTTGCGGTATGATAACGTACATACTTTTGAGTCACTGACCAGAGTGAGCCAGTGGACTGAATCATCAGGTACCCCGGTGTTGACCCAATGTTTCCAATCTGCCTGATGACTCAGATGATCAGTGGTCGATGGCAGGACCTTAAATTCGTGATTCTTGATTCACTGAGATTCGACCCAGGTTCGTCGGCAGCATCAACGTACAATGGTAGCACATGCGCGAGGGGAACATAGGCAACAAATGCAACTTCATCATGTTGATTTCCTTCTTTGCGCCCAAAACCTCTTCTCAAGTCTTAACAAACACGACTTTTGTCAGTGTTGTCTTGGCGCCAGGCCTGTTTTCTGGCCATTTTTCAGGAAATAATCATTTTCACTTAGCGGAAAGGCCAGGGGACATTGCTCCTCACGCTCTGCTGAGTTTGTTAGCAACGGTAGGATGAGTGGGTGAGTGAGAGATGGAGTGAGTCAATGAGATTTCAGCAAATTGAGATCATGCATTTTGGCCTTTTTTGCAGCTTTGCCACAAGCAATCACCGCGTTTGCACTTGATTGAATGTTTAGAGTAAAATTCATTAGGACAATTACATTGGCAGAGATTCACATGACATAGCTTTAATGCTACTAGGAGTGTTTTCATTTTATGAGCTATATATTATGCAATTTCTACACACAACTCAGTAAGATCTGCAACATGCAGCAAATGAAAATTCATTGTCAGACATACTAAATAATAAATAAAAAAAGATTCTCATCCTTCTTATCAGCATAATGTCACTGCCATGAAGAACATGTGGCAGTGGGTAAGGTTTGCTATCATCACAGGATGCAGAAATTCACTGTTTTGCTGTTGTACTATCTCTGAGACATTCCCCATAAAATTAGATTAGAAGTTGGGGAAGATCTGGAGAGATATGAAACAGAGTCATTCATCTCGACATGACTGCTGATTGAATTTAAATTATCATATGACTCAGGTCCCCTTTTCTGTGGGGAATCATCTTGTAAACCTCAGGACTGCCAGAAATGCACCATCCTACAATTTGTAAACAAATGCCTGCATAGCAAGAAACTTTCATTTAATGCACCGAGTTAGGTGCTCACATTAGAAGGGTTGAGGCTCTGAAGACATTTTCGGTTTCTTCTGGTTGATGCTAGTGATTGATACCCCACTGAAAGCACAGACCAGTACTTTCAATATTGAAAAATAGGTGTACAACATTTGTTGCCAGTTTGGCCCTCCAAAGCAACCACTACAACACCTTGCTTTCTCTCAACCTGATATTACTATGTATAAGCGTCAACTGAAACTTCTGATACGATTATTTGTTATTGTCTATCCATAAGTCTACATGGCATTTGCTGGAAAACCAGGTGTTTTGCCTACAACTAGTTTGTCACCTCCTCAACAAACTCTGACATGATGTCGTGCACCCAGATGTCTCTCTCCTCCTGCGATGTGTCCACCAGGAAGACCGTCAGCTTTCTGTCCCAGGGATACACTGCTTCCTGCACTGCCTCCAGCTGGGCCACCAGAGGCTTCTTTTCAACGTGGTTCCTGAAAAAGATGGAGGCTTCCTCTGACCACTGCCTCGGCTTCATTCCTATGGATGGGGAGAGACAGAAAGATATCAAATTTAAGATGTGATGAGACATACCTGTATATAACGTATGTTTTCCTTTGAGATGTACGAGAAGTCTGGTGGTGATATACAAATTCAATAGTATTCATACTGTATGTTTATTTCTCACACTAATGATAAATTTGATATTATTCAATTAAAATGCTCCTAATTCACATTGTCTGCAGAAGATAATGACTATGTTTGATATGAAGACTAAATTGTATATTTAGTAGCCATCAGTCTCTACTGGGGTCCGTCCACACATTTCTGCTCTACTCACCAGCAAGCTGAGCCACCATTCCCTGGAATGGCAGCTGCCGGAACTCTTGGATTAGAGGTCTGAACTGCGTGCAGGATACGAGCTCGTGTTTTCCGTAGTCCAGCTCGTAGACAGACACTAAGCCGTTGATCAGGACGCCCTTCACTAGTACGCGATGCCAGCTATTGGGAATGAAAGAAAAGATGTATCCCACTTTTCCCATTATTTTAGGAGAAACATAAAAGTTTATGATACACCCACTTGTTTTCGACTTTGGCTGCATAAATCTGATTCTTTTCCACACTGAGCGGTGTCTCTTCAGTTTTGTTGTAGTACAGAATCATCTCTCCCATCAGTACCACCAGCTTATACATATCTCTCCACGGCTGCAGCACAAAGTGGCCCGGGTGGCACGCAACTGACACATACACATCCAGGTTGCTTCCTGTAAAGATGAAGTATTTAGGTTGTATTTGTAATTGGGCATTTTTCACATGGCCTTATCAGTAATTCATATATTGTTGATGTATTACAGTACCAGCAGGAGGCAGCTGCAGTGGTGGTGGTAACTGGGGAGAGGAAGAGCTTGATGACGAGGTCTTGGTCATAGTGCCCCCTGTTCCTGATAGAGTTCTCCTCAGCTGAGGCTTGAGGACCATGTGGGGCTGTGAGGGGCTTCCGTTAGTGCGCTCACAGGTGCTGAATGTGGTGGCTGGTAAAGTGGGAGTGGTGATCTTGGTGGGGCTGTAAAGTGTAATGTTCAATGTATGAGCGCTTAAGTGTAACATTATGAATATATTAATATGTACAAGTAAAAGACCAAAAGACTTCTAATTCCAAAAGTACCAAGTATATTCTTGTCCAATATTAGCCATACCAGCAAAACAACATTTTAATAAGGGTGTGACACAAGATGGAAGATGGAAGAACCTGTGGCTGGTTAGGAACACATCTGGCTTTTTCTTGAAGAGGTCGGACTCAAGCATCTGATGATTGAGACTGTTGGCCGGATTGTGGAAGTTCTTATCAGTGAAGAGATGAACGTGAGTGCAGCTCTTGGTTGTGTCCACCTTGGCAACCTTTGAGGGAGAGAGGGATAGTGAGTAGGGCATCAAAGAAAACATGCGGACATGGGTAGGTACTGTATGTATGCAAACATCTTGTTTATGTCTTTATCTTTTCATTTAGGAATAGAGAAAGTACCCCTTGTGAGGCACTTTGGAAGCAGTTATGTGCTAAAAGCTTTGCTTACGTACACCTCAGCTTTGCTCTAGAAAGAGCCGTGGATCCTTTTGCAAAGGACCGCCTTACCTTTTGAGGCCTGCCACACCAAATAAAATGCACAGAGGTTATTGTAGTTTGGAGTGGAGCAGCAGATGCTCGCTGACCTTCATGCTGCAGTCACTGGAGTGCAGGACTCGATCTCGGAGCCACTGCACCGCATCTGGAGTCCACCATCCCACACTGACCGTCAGATCTGCTAGACAGCACCTCATGGCCTAACATTGACAGCTGAGGGTCAGTGTCACGGTTCGCTTCAGCATGTGCTTGTATTCTCTTGCTGACTTTCTTGTTACTGTGTCTCACTTTTGCCTCGCACACAAACAGATGCCGACCTGTGGCGGGATGGCCATGAGGTTGCGGAGGAACAGCGTTGGGATCTCTCTCAGCTCAAACACCTCCACTGATGCATGAACACCCAAGTCCACAAACTGGATGTCTAGCACTCTGCTGCCATGCAGGTTGGAGATCTAGAAGACCAACAAAGGTACAGAGATATCACAGTCATTAAATAACTGGTGTGCAAGTGGCCCCTTGATTTTTTTATTTTTATTTCCAGCATCTGTGCCTGGTGTCAGTCCGATGAGTGAGGTGGGACAAGATGAATCTTACCTCCACGCGGGACCATTTGCCTTTGTAGCGAGCCAGACAGCCTTTCCCACAGAAAGGTTGAGACACCAGGAAGTCAGACGTTACCTGGAACACAGGTTGGGTGAGCAGGATGTGTCACTAAAATCATCAACATTCTTACACTATACGTTACTCTAGGGGGAGCTCTTTAGCGAGAGGATTTTTAGATAACATTAGATTATGACAGACACGCTATGCTTGTTCTTGTTTCACAGCTCGCCATCCATTGGTTATTTCAGTTTTGAGTTTTATTTTGGGATGCATTTGTGTCTCCTTAGCACTGCTTTTCTCCATCTATGTTCCATCTGATTATTAATTGTATTTTTTCCTCTACAGTGCTCAATGTTTGGTACCCAAATAAGACAGCCCCTTCGTTTGCCTCTTGCATTCTAGTGCATTTGACCATGATTACTTTGATGCCTCTGTCAAATATGATTGTCTTGCTGGGTATCAATAGACTGCATAAACGAGATGTTGCTCGAGTAAATCTTAGGTGGGTAGATGCTCTATTAATGTATTGATCAAGAACACTTTAAGAGGCCAGAGGGGGGCGCCACAAACTTTGAAATGTAGCATCCAGATATACTACATAGTTATGGCAGAAATTTTAGTTAATTATGAGGTTTAACAGATCTTGCAGTTAAAGTCATAAGGTTCATAACGTCTGCTTAAATATAATGCCAGACTTCCCACCATGACCACATCACGTAGAGTAATGCACTGTAAGCAGAGTCTCTCCTATAAAAAGCTCCACTGCCGCCACCCTGTGCGTCTTAAATTTCTAAATCCAGATTATCTCCCTAATCTCAATCTGTCCAATTCACCAACGACAAGCAACACATCAAGCATGAGGGCAATCACTCAACACTTTGGAAGTACCTGTGCACATTCTTTGTTTAAAATCTCTTTAGTGTACATATGAATTAATCTATTTATTCATTCCTTTTGTGGAATTTACGAGATCTGTTGTGATTCATATCCTCTATACTGTTGTCCCTTTGATGCAGACTAATAGCGATGATAAGTTTCCATTAGTAACATTGGCTGTTGATGCCTTTCATTGATAAGGGGAAGCTGATGACCTGTGAGTGGAAGTGCGACTCTATTTTCTCCAGTGTCTCACTCAGCATGGCGAGGCCTCTGCATGGCAGCTGGCAATAGAAGGTCCCATCCGAACACACGCTGCTGACTGTCACGTTCATGTAGACACTGTTCACCTTAGACACACCACAAGGAGGAGGTAACACACACACAAATACTGTACATCAGATACTCTGTCAGAATTAAAAAATTCCCCATATACGTACCTTCAACGGGCTTGCCAGAGTTTTGTCTTGCAGTGCCTTCATGCACGCAGCATTGATGTTGACATCGTCATCCTGGGACGTGTCGTAGAGGACCACAAGCGGGGTCTCGCTTCTCTCCAGGATTTCAGCCAGTAGGATCTTTCCACCCGCCATCTCCTCAAACCTCTTCAGCACCTCAGATTCCTGGGAAAATCTCTCAAGGCCTGAAAACATAGACACACACACACAAATAAACAGTCTTGCAGGACAGATTCTGACGGTACAGTTGTCATCACTCACCAGCCAGCTTGCACTTGGTCGCTTGGAAAGGCAGTTTATAGAACCTTTCATGCAGCTGTAACACTTTGGACTTGCAGACCACCTCGGTGAAGCCGTGATCCACGTAGTACACCTACACCAACCCAAGAATTTTGCAAGTGTCAGTGTTTCCTCAAAGTCATGATGATGAGATGTCACAGTGTCACTTGTTTATTTGTAGATGACTGTTACTGACCTTGACCTTGTCCACTGTGACCTCACAGACTTGCGCCCTCAGCACCTCGACCTCCTCTGCTATGACGGCAGCAAGCTGCCCTGCTGATGGATGGGAGAGAGAAACTGCATTCCGCTTCTCCACACTGTAAAACTCCCTCATTTCGTCCTCCATGCACTCCTGGGCCTTGGAGTAACCATCGCCAATGTACCTGAGAAGACAGAGAGACACATGTGACCCATATGTCATGTTAACACAGAACACAGGTGAGATATACTGCATTCATGTATTTAACTCAAAACATCGTATTGCATTATTTGTCAAAGACAAAAGACACTAAACAATCCTTTTCAATATGTCTGCATGGCCTTCCCTCCTACCTAAGCAGCACACCATTGGTGTTGGTGGCCTCCACCACCAGCACTGACGGGTACTCTTCTTTTGGGATTTGCAGAGAGGGCACCTCCTGGGTACAGGGTGTTCTCCCCTGACCTTCCCTCTGCCTGAGCTCCTCCGCGCTCGCTGACGAGCCCCTCCTGTTGCAGTTTTCATCCTCTTTCTCTCCACCGCCTGAGCTGCTCCTTAAATACAGAATGGCCTTCTTTGGGTTGTCTGGCATCGGATAGTCAATGGTGCAGATGTCTGAGAGGAGCTGAAGGTTCTCCAGGACGTGCCCTGGCAGTTTGGTCTTCAAATAAAATAGACACACACAATGAACCATACTGAGCTTGGAGTCACAATTAACTGTTATTTCAGGCATTTTGCAAAAGCTACACCTGCGTTTTTTTTTTTTATAACAAGTGAAACACTAAGTCATTAGATTTCGATGTAACAAGAATGAAAACGTCATGAGGTAACATATTTTGAAGAGGTATGACAATGTCACTGACTTTGTAGGTGTCCTGGAAGAGTTTGGGCAAGGCGTGGGCCCACAGGCCATTGGAGTATTTCAGCAGCAGCTCCTCCATCTTCTCCTTCAGATCTGGGCTAATGGCAGCTGGTGAGGAAGGAGGACTTGGAGAGGAGGAGGATATGGAAGATTGAGAGGAAGATGAGGGATCAGGAGTGGAGCGGATCAGATGGTTTGCAGGGGATTTCTGCTCAGTGGAGATGTTGGGGACGGGTGACGGGGAGGACAAGTGTCTTTTCTCCTTGGCAGGATACAGAAGAAGCTCCGACGAATTGCTGCCACCGGTCCTCTCCACCTGTGGACCAGAATTAATGAAAACAGACAATAAGTTTAACTTTAAGTACATCACAACTGGAAAACAACAGTAAATCACTTGATGGAGAAAAGTACTGTCACTCATTTCACTAACTTGATTAAAACAATATTGATCAGATGATACAATTTTTCCTAAACTTGACTGTTTAAAAGAGAGTTGCCATAACCAAATGTTGTTGCATTTGGTGTTCCACAAGGGCTCTGTTTTGGGCCCTGTTTCAGTCTACAAGCTTCCACTTTGATTTGTCATTCACAGTTTCTGCATGGATTTGTATTTAGAGGCCAGAAAAACATTCTGCCTCTGTCTGTGAACAAAACAAACATTTTGAGGGATTATGAGTAATGCCAATTTTGCTATTTCCTTAATTTATGTAAATCTGGGCTTAATTTTTGAATATGATCTGAGTAATCCATCATTTCAGCAATCGTTAGGGTAGCATGAAGCATTCCAACGGTAAGGATGAACCTCTTCCTGGGAGGGGAACCTTTCACTGAATTACCATGCCTAGGGAGTTTTCCTGAACTTTCTATTGTGCGTCTGATCTGAATCTAACAGGACGACTACATACAGTGCATATATGTGTCCAGGTCTCCAGATCTTTGATGGCTTCGGTGGGCAGATCCTGCTTGTATAACTCCATGTAGATCCGAGGCAACTTGGACACCCAGAATCCATTGCTGTACTTCCCCAAGATTTCTTTGATGCGATTTTGGGCCTGCTCTGGATTGTAGAGCTTTCCTTTTGCTGCGCAATGGCCTTCATTCAGGTTGGATGGTGCTGACCATTGAGAGACAATTTAGAGGGGAAAAACATCATCATGGCGTGTTGCCTTTGCAGCGTTTCTGTGTAACACAAGGTACTGTATCTTTTCCCACAGTATAAACAGCTCATGAAAAAGCATCTACCGGTACTGCACAGCGCTGCTGTGTTCACCTGTAACAATGTGGTGCTTTACCAAAGAACTTAGTGTACATCAAGGTATGTCTAGTACATAGCATGTGTGTATCTCATGCATGCATCACAAGTTGTGGAAGAGTGTTAAGTGGACTCGCCTACTTACGGCTGCTCTGCTGGGAGTTTCTTGAAAGGTGAGTTTGTACCTCTCTCTGAAAACGTGACGGCAGCGTCATCCTCTTGTCCGACCTAGACAGAGGAGAACCAGACAAAGAACACTGCTGATCAGGTGTTAAGGTGGAGGGCAGATAACTCCAGCTCCTCGTATTCTTTTAGCTGGTTTTACTCGAGGAATTCAAATTTAAGCTTATGTGCATTTACAAAGCAGACAGTTGATTGTGGCATAAAATTTCCATGATTTGACTTTGGTGATGTGACCAGCCTTGGTTAGGAGATAAATCCAGACTAGTGGGAGAGAGATATCTTACTTCATTCAGCAGTCATCAGCCTTTTACAGTGAAGTCTAGGGAATGCAATGATATCATGAAGTTTTGAAAGAATTTATATTTGGGTTGAGAAACTGGGTTGAGCACTGCCTTGTTATAACTTATAAAATGCACCTAATGACATGAAAATAATGATGGTGATGATGTGTGATGTCAAAATATATTTTGGCCAAACTGTAACTCTGTGTTGCCTACAACATTCAGCTGTTTGCATTGCCAGCAATTCAAATACACACACACACACACACTGCATGCTGACACACAGCGCACTGGGAGCTCTGGATGAACACAGAGAGATGTGCTGATTCACTCCATGTTGGTTTAGAAGAGTTAATCTAATAGACAATGGAGGCAGGATTAACACAGGCTCACATCACCCGGCTAGGGGTTCTAGCCCCCTGTAGGTACGCCAGCCTGGCCACCGTGCTGCCTCCATTGTGCCGACATGGGCTACCAGGACATGTGGCTATCTCAGTAATACAGTGGGACTGATGTCAGTTGTTTTCATAGTGGATTAATAATACAAAGTGATGTCTTAAACTAGAGAAAAAGATGTCACAAATCGATGATTTCAGCCAAATTGTCAGATTGTCTTTGAGATGTGATGGAGTTTAGATTTGTGTAAAATCTAACAATGACGTCAAACAAAAAAATTATATCCAAAATATTGTTATTCAGAGGTGAACGTGGGGGTAATGAGTTATTGTGCATAATCCTGTTAATCCAGAGGGAAAACCTGAGAACAAAGTGAAGAATGACCGCAATATCAAATGTATCAGACGGGAGAGACAGAGGCAGACACAAAGAGAGACAACATAAACCAGAAACTCCACTATTAGGCTTCCGGCGAAAGAACAGCTGCAGGTCAGCTTGACCGAGTTTCCACTGTTCAACTCCAATGTTAACACTGACCGTGACAGCCAGGAGAAAAATTGGGAAGGAGTATAGATACTCAAGTGGCAAAGATGGGTCATTTGAAAGACTAACAACGAGAAAAAGATGAATTATTTGAATTGACACAGGCACCTTGGTTAATTGCCTACTGCTTCTTCAATAATGAGGAAGAGACAAAAGCAGAGAAGCAACTTCCCTTTCAACTGACAAAATCACATTTGGTTGCGGATATTATGTAAATTTTAGGAAAATGCAAGTCTAAAATATTTGAGATAACATTCCTTAGAAGAAGGTCTCGAGAATGTGCAGGCCTTGCCCCAGCACAACACCTGTTGTTATATATTTCATTTTCATTTGTTTTCAAATTTCTGTGCTGTACTCCCAAACCCATGCTACTCCAGGCATAGCTGGTGACGTGCGCATATCCTTTGTCCGTGGAAGTATTAGGTGGTGGGAGGTGGAAGGATCAGTTTTGCTCTCCTCCTTCTCTCCCTTCTCCACTTACTTCTCCGCAGGTTGGCTGGCTCTCCTGCCGGCCGTGCTGGGATTGGCTGCTTTGGTGGGATGGCTCACGTGCTTGCTGTCCGACTGGCCATCTCTCATCTCCCTGGTTTGTCTGAAGTCACCGTGTCCTGATCCGTGGCTGCTGCCGCCACCGCCACCGCTGCCGCCACCTCCACCTCCTCCCCCTGCTCTTCCTCCACCTCGCCCTCGGTGGTTGGGCTGCCTCAGAGAGGTCTGAGGTTTGGCTGAAGTGAGGAACAAGCCAAGGCAAATGAATTTAACGTGGCTTCACCCTCACTGTGTAGGTGTGTTGCCTGTCTAAAACAACAACATGCACCTAAGCCCACCAGAGATATGAATCAAATGTCCAGCATTCACATACAAAAATATTCATTTCCTTTCATTCCCATATCGTCATTAAAAGAGACCCCAGCAGATGTGTCTTTGCCCCCTAATGTCATTGTTGTTAATGACATCATCAGTTGAATCACAACCGCATTCCACACGATAAAGGCATGAATGAAGTCAGAGCAGTTGTACCATCGTATTTATCAGCATGCAATGGATTGAAGCTATGTTACATGCGTACATGGTACATTGTATTACTTAATGTCAGATGAAATGGCACAAATACAAACATGCTGACAGCCACAATAGATTAATCCCCATTTTTGCAAAAAAGAATATGAACAAACGGACGCCATTGCATCTGATGACAATCTGGTGCACCAAACAGCTACCTTCTTATGAAATAACAAAAATAGAGGTCTTCCTGTCAGAGGACAGGCAGGTATTTATCTCTAAAGAAAATGTGAAAATCGTCTAGAGGGTAGAGCCTTGGTTTAGAGACGTGGAAGCCGGATTCAGAGGGAAAAGGAGATGACAGCATTGATGTCAGTATTTCCTGCACTTTGTGTTTGGGTGGAGCAACAGTACAGTGGCAGGCCTGGCAGTGATTAACGATTGTGTGATTTTTTAATTGGGACTGCTAATGGAGGGCAGCTTCAATTAAAAAGAGGGAAACAGACCTTTCTCTGCTTCTATAAACCCTGTGACCCATGACAGTCACTCTGGATCTCAAAAATGGTCACACACACACACACACACACACACACACAAACACACACACACACACTACACACACATACACACACACATATATACACACACAAGCATTATGTTACTTTATGTTAAAAACAATGGTGAAGATGAGTCATCTGCTCCCTCTTCTTCCTCATTTCTGCTTTGGAGTTAATCTCTGCTTTACTGTTCATCAGATGATGCAGAGTCTCGAGAAAAAACAAAAGACCTCTTCTCTGTAGCTTTCTTCCTACTTTGCTGAAGTTGGATCGACTGCCGATACAGTGCAGAGTCAATTATTGAGTAAATGAATGCAGCAAGTGCGTCCCCACGCACGCATGCACACGCACACGCACACGCACACACACACACACACACACAGGCAGGCATGCAATTAGACGTCAGAAACGCAGCAGCAGGTATCACTGAGTCAGCAGCTACGTACAGTCCCTCTCTCTCTCTCTCTCACACACACACACACACACACATAAACACACAGGCCGGCACATGTTTACATGCAATCTTAACACACAACCACACGGGTGTACACGCGCATTCCCGCACACACACTCAGAGCAGATGTTGCGTCACCTCACCAGCATGCCGGCGCAGGCACTGGTCTGTTCTGCCCAGTAGGTGGAGGGGAAGATGGGAGGAAGAGGCAGAGAGAGACTGACTGACTGAATCAGCTGATCCTTGCTTGCTGCTAGCTCACTCTCGGCTGCTACGGGGCAGCTTCAAACCGCAAGCCTAACACCACACCTCTCGCTCTCCTCTCCTCTCCTCTCCTCAATCCCACCTCCCTCCTTCCTTCCCTTCATTTCTAGCCCATGTCCTGGGCTGTTTCACTAGGACTCATCCAAATTTCCTCTATCCTTATTCCTCCCTCTCCTCTCCCTCCCTCCCACGCAACCACCTCTCTCTGACGGAGAATGCTATGGAGAATATCTATGAATATCGTTTTCTTCTTTCTGACAAATGACTGTTCAGTGGCTGAATGCTCTGCGAATGGAGAATAGCGAAAGATGATGTATCATGTGTTTTCATGACATCTTATGCACAATTTTTAATCCATAACCAGAACACACCAAGAAGAGAGTTGTTTCTGCAATTAATACACTGCTGAGCACATTTATTGCACAGTACTTTTGCATGAAAAAATACTTGCAGTGTATCGATAGCTTGCATTCATACCAAATTCAGAGATACTGTACTCACTTGCCTTTGTGTATATTGAATGTCAATTTGGGCAAATAGTATAAACTAATCATCTCGTTGTTCACTTCAACCCCCCTCCAACCCCCTTTCCTGTAATACGTTCATCATCATCAAAAAAAAAAAAAAAGCATTTGGTTGCCATGGCAATCCTCCTTATGACCACTGCAGCTCAGTGTCTGGACATTACAATGTCCACAGATTAGCCTTAAAATGAGAATGTTGTTTGTACTAACATGAGATTAAAAAATCCTCTCAGTCCCTCCCAACCCTTACCGTTCAAAATGAGCGGGGCTCCTGGTTTGACCCTCATCTGGGTGTTGACGAGGTGGTGCTGGCCCGTCTTCCTGGAGCTGCGTTGGCGCGCCACAAACTTGGCTATGTGAGCCCGCTTGTTGGTGACTGCGGCGTAATAAACCATCTACAGACAGGAAAGAAAAGAAACATCACAATTTAGCAATCCAGCTCAGAAGAACATCTGTGGGATTTGGATGGAGCAGGTATGATAATTTGGAGGTCGGAGAGGAGTGGTCAGACAGGAGCCAGGCTGACGTAGCGGTGCACACACCTCTCCTGAGCGTCCGTGATCCACGTGGACGACTGAGGGCATGCTTGCTAGCAGCATGTCCAGCTGGCTGTGTCCAAGCTGTTTGTGTGGTATGTGCTCCCCAGTCAGGGCCTTGTACTCGGACTGCAGCCGCGACAGGGACACTCCACCCTTGTTGGCCTGCAGGATGCTCCCCAGCATCTTCTTCACCACCTCAGCGTCAGCCATCTGAAGAGGTTGCACACAATAACAGCAACTGGTGCGATCTGGGAATGGAGTTGTCCACCATGTTGACCTGATATGGGCACCACTGACCACCGAACAGCTCTTCCAGCTCTTTGGTCTAGAGCTGTGATCTCAACCTGGGAGTGGGAAAGAGTAATGCCCTGGTGGTGGCACTGGGGGTAGTTGGTGTGTGTGTGTGTGTGTGTATGTGAACAGGTTTTCCGTCATCCAGGTCTTTGGTGGCTGGGGGGAACCTGAGTTGCAGCCACTGGACTTGGACGTTTATTTGAAACAAATAGATACTTGCCCAGTTCCACATCATGTAGCTTTAAAAAGGGGAATGTTATGTTCAAACTTTATTGTAGCTTTCAAAGCCAATGAAAAATTGTGAGGGCAGCATCTTGAAAATGAAAGTTAACAGGGCAAATTACAGTACTCCTTGGTGTGTGTGTGCATGTGTGTGTGTGTGTTTGCATATTGTATACTCCAGCCAAAAAAGGAGGAGGCAGCTCATTACACAGACGTGATAAGACTATGCAAACATTCAAAATAAAACTGAAATTGAATACAGAAGAAGCACAGATTGTGACCGTTGACAATACAACCTTACAGGGCAGAACTTTCGTGCTGGGGTACCCTGAAGTGTATATTTGAAATGTTTTCAGCAGTAAACTGAGTGAGCTGTTTTCACTTTAACGCTCTTTCGTTTAAATCTGTGTTTCATGAGTCTCTGTAAAAATGTAAATGTCTAAGTCCATTCTCTTACACTGCCTGAACAAGACGCTGTTGGCATTGTTTTGTCTCACACTGGGTGAGATGTTATTTGCTTTATTTTAAATAAAGACAAGTGACAAATATCATAAATCTGTTGTTAGATATTCATTTGCAATGGCTCTGCAGTCACTTTGCCTTTACCAAAGAATTGTCATTGTGTTATGTACCTCTGATAAGTTATAAGGCAGATGAAAATTAGTGAGGGAAACACTTCATAAATCCAGCAAACTTTGTTGAGCGAATTGTTCCCTGCTTGCCCCGCCCATTGACCTGACTGCCTATTTGAAGGTCTGCTGGGGACTTTTAATTCCACTTCAGCTGTGTGCACAGAAAATCAGTGCTCAACAGCTTATCTCCAACATGTTCACACATTTCATAACCAGATTCCAAAATATTCTGTTTCCTTTCTCATACTGTTGAAGAGTTGGTTTGTTCTAAGCCCAGTGATTTAGCCGAAAAGAGATGAAGCGTCGGATCACCAGGTCCTATCAAACGTCACAAATGCATCAAGGTTCAGGCAGAAATGCTCCTCAGTCCTCTTTCATCTGAGGTTCAGTGGGTTATGTTGGAAAATATTCTGATAAACGGCTATGGCATATTTTCTTGAATTAGAGCAAAAGTCCATTAAAACACTACAGATTTTTCAACTGTCAAGTCCCTCTGAGGGGCTCCAATATCCTGAATGTTCAGAGGAATTTGGGCATTGCCAAAAACAAAAAAAACGAGTTCACAATGACAATTCTGTGAAACAACTTCACACAACCACCCGCTAAGAATTCCCCACGGATTGAGGTTGCAATCAATCAAAAACAGCGACGTCAAATTACACACATGTGCGATTTACTTAAGTGGACGTTGAAAAAAATTTGGACTTTGTAGCACTGATTGATGAGGAGTTCCTCGAGAAACTCGGGATGACGTAATGCGTAAAGTTAAACCTTCACACCCTGTTTTGTTTTGGAGCCGGCATGAAAATAGACGCTTTTTGGACTTTTTTGCATCCATCCAAAAGTTTAGGTGAACACATCAAATTATCCTCAACGACAAAGTTGACAAATGTAAACCGACACGATGTCCACTTGTGTGATAATGACAAAACTTTGCGTCAACTCATCCATAAAGTTAATCGTATTCAGAGGCGGTTTCCCTCAAAACGTCGGTGAGCTCCATCAAAATTAAGATGAGAACTCATACTTGGACGATCCCAATCGTGCAAAATCCGGATCTTTCTCCATTATTTTGAAGGTTAAACAGGAACCATTTGCAATAACAACACTACGTCTGACAGCGCTGAGGCGAACCGACACTGACATACAAACACCGAAAACAGATAAAACGCCCGGAGACATTGTGACACTTTTGATAGTTTTGGACTGTATAAAATCGGACCGGAGAGGAGAGAGAGTCAAAAGAAAAGTTACACGAAATTACTACCTTGATCAATGCAACCGGTACGGCGGTGCTTGTGCGTTCCGTGCCGCTGGCAGCCGGACGGAGCAGAGCGGGGCAGAGCCGAGCAGAGCCGAAGCCGAGCCCCGCGCCCAGCCAGCTGGCCAGGCCCTCTCCTCCGCCCGCTGATTGGCCGCCGCGACCGGCGTGTAGCCGGCCACGCTTCGCACGGCCGACAGGGCGCGCAGCGAGGCGGAGGGCAAGAAGAGTTTAGAGACACAATCAGGGTGCATTGAGGGGGTCCGCGGAGAAGTGGGGGAAAACATACGCTAAAAAGAAAATTGTCTATTTCTTTTGACCTGTCGAAGAAATACGACCTCTCTAGATGGAATTGGTCAATACATATTCGAAACGACAAGGACTCAAGTGTATGTATGTGCCTCACAGCAAAAGACAGACAAAAGATCAATCTTGTGCAAATGACACATGTTAATACAGGGACACTATATAACACATAACGTCGTGTCAAACGACCAAATCGTTTGAGAATAATCACTTGAAATGTTGCATCCAACCAAGCGTTTGTTGTTATTCATCCCAACCACTAAGTGAGCTCGCTATAATTTTACTGTAATGTCGATAACTGTAGAAGAAGACTTAACAGGAAGCTAATGAGGGCAAACACGGAAATGACGTTTGGATTTCCAATCCTAACTCTTGGATGGTGACGGCTAGCGTGCTAAAAACAACCAAAAACCTCTTTATAGGTCCGCTGGAGTCGACACAAGAAGTCAGCCTGAAGAAGCTCTCTTTGTTTGTCAGGTGAGCGCCAAAACGAATTATTTTGCATTAAGTAATTTTCCCCGGCGTTAGCCAGTTGTGCTCATCGTTGCCTTATAGCTAATGTCAAATGGAACTGCCCTCTTGAATAAAGACAATTTGCAATTTTTATCAACTGGAGGTTCTTAGTATATGCACAGTGGGAGTTAACTTCCTGGGAGGTACAAGTAAGTGAAGTATCAAAGCTTTCTTTCCTTCACCGCCTCCTCTAACTATGTTACCATCAGCTAGGTGCCCGCTGTCAGTCATAAATGCAGCTAGCGGCTGTTTTTTCGCTTTGTATACAATTCACTCAAAATGCCACCATACACACATATGCAATTTGTATCAGCGATTATACATGACACGCATTACATTATGTGATTTTGGTCGGACTTTGCCACCGTGGACCGCCATCATTGCAAGGACCTTACTTGTAACTAACTGCGTTTGGATTTTTTCGGTAATGTGTAGAACACAAAGTTTGTTAAGTTTTATTTTGTTACATTTTATCTTATGTCAAAGTCTTAATTTGAATGGGCATGTGGGTGCGTGGATATGTGTTCAGTTACGGGCGCGGCCATAGCATTGATCTGCCCACAGCAAGTGTCAATAAACAGGCAACGCCCACTCGGCGGTGTGGCCACGCCCACAGGGTGAGGGCAGGATTAAGGCGAGTGCGGAGCAGAATTAAGAAGTTATTTCTTTACGTCGGGGCTGAAACGGTTATAAGTTGTAATCATGGCGATGAGGAGACGGCATTCTTTCAGTCCAGGGGTGAGTACAATATTCATTTAACGCCATTAATCATTAAGAAATTGACTTAAAGAAGTTGAAAAGTTAGTTTTACTCACCAAAGCAGAGATCCCACGTCCTCGCTGTCACTTCATGGCCTGAAGTGCTGAAACAGAGGATGAAAATCAAGAAAGTCGCGGACCAATTTCTAGTGGGACTATTAAATCAGGACTTGCTCATCCCAAATCCTGTCCTGCTGCTCCTTATGTGTGGCTGTGATGAACCTTTTCTGTCCCGTCTTGTACCTTGTGTATGGGGACGTCAGCCAGCGTGATGTTCACATGTTGTCAGATTCCTGTAAATATAGCAAGCGGTCGCGGTGGGAGCTGCGTCTGAATGGCTGGCTTTGTGCAAGCAGCTCATTCATTGTGCTGGAGGCCGTGTGACTCAGGTTCTCAGTGCCCCACAGCCTCACAAGTTTCCAGTGATTTTTATAATCCGAAGCTTTTCCTCTCCATTTCTACCTCTCTGATTAGAGGAGTAGAAATGGAGAACGGGGCAACCAAAAGACGTGAAATAGATTTCAGATTTGCATTGTCATTGCTGATAAATAAATCATCTTTGCTGGTGCAATCCAATGAGTTTGTGTTTTCTCTTTCCTTTTCTTCCCTATTCATAATTTCCCCCAAAGCTAAAATAAACTCTGTCCTTTGTCTTTTCCTCTTGACTGTCTAGCTGACCGGGCCGCTGATCCCCAAACTTGGCAGTGTCATGGAGAGCAGTAAGCCAATAAAGGTTTGTATTTTAATTTACAGTATATGTTTCTGTGAAAAAGCATTTCATCACTTTACTCACCAAGACCAGGTGTCACAAACCTGATTGGCTGACTTTCATTGGGTGATATGCAATATATTTTACCTGAATTGGTACTTCATCTCCTCTAAATCAAAAAGGGATTTACTTACAAGACAAAGTTTTGAAATAAAGTTTGTTTTGTTTTCCTTTTTCGTATTTTGACAATACACTTGACAAAGATGTAGATTTGCTGCACAGTATAAAAATTCCTGCCCTCTTCTGGCACAGCTGGGCTCCTTGGTGGAAGTGAAGGGGAAGGGTCAGCGAGGCACAGTGGCCTTTGTCGGCGCCACCCTCTTCTCCCCGGGGAAATGGGTGGGCGTCATACTGGACGAGCCCAAAGGCAAGAACGACGGCATGGTGCAGGGCAAACGCTACTTCACCTGTGAGGAGAATCACGGGATATTCGTCCGACAGCCTCAGGCAAGCCGCGCGTCCTGTCAGTGTCTTGTGTTGTGAGTGCGTCTCTGCTCATTTGGGCGTCCATGTTTCTTTTTTGTCGTGACTGGGGCGGCTCCGGCTGTGCAGCTGCAGCTGGTGGAGGGCGGCTCCAGTGCGACCACACCCGAAACTCCAGAGTCCAGTTCTGGAAAGATTCCCAGGCAGAAAGGTGAGCAAAGGTCAAAATTCCAAATCACAAATATTTAGATTTTCCCAGGGAGGTGACTGTAGGAATCACGATTGCTCCAAAGAGAGAATAAACAGATGAATAAATGTTGTTGATGTCTTGCATAGAGTTTTACCATCAAATACAAACTTTTTATTCACAATGACTTTGCTGCTTACACTACGTGAATGAACATCTCTGATAATCTCATCCTTATTGTAATATTGAGTCTGAGGTGTGGACCTTGATGCAGTTGTTGATGTTGATTCCTGTTTCACAGTTCCAGACATCCCAGAGACGCCAAAATCAGCCAAGCAGGTACGACCTCAAAGCCTCCATGCTGTAGCTCCGCCTCTCTTTTATCCATTTCAGCGTTTTTATTCCTCTCTCTGAATTTCTTTTTGTTCAACTCCTTTCTCACAAATCAGTGAGCAGCATTGATTCCACTCTGCGTCGTGATGTTGTGTCTCTTGCGTCCGATTCTCCACAATCTATGGTCCTGTTGTCCGGTGAACGATGGAGATGCTCTCGGTGTGTTTTTGAGCTGACTTTTCCTCTCTCCTCTGGTCTCCTTGATGCATTTCTTAGACCTCAGTGAGCATAAAAAAGGTAGAATCGCTTCAACCTGGTTCCACTGCATGTTTGTCATCTCCTTTGTTGTTGTAAGGTGGCACCACAGCGATGACGAATTTCACCTTGTATTGCGGCAGCTGATGCCTTTATTTTGCACAGGACATTTTGACATCACGCCTGTCCCATTGCTGGATGTCTCCTCTCCACTTCATGTTCTGCTCTGCCTGTGCTTTCCTCACCCTCCATTTTGGCTCAACATTTGATTTTGCTTGTTGGATTGAGGTTAAATTTGTTGTAAGTCACTTGACTGGTCATTTTTTTTAGCTGCATGAGATCACAAATGTCTCCCCCGGCGTCAGTCATGAGGACAGTTTCATGCTTTTTTGGGATGGTGCTCAGGCAGCAGTGCATGTAGTGTTCTCACATTTTCAAAGTGACGCTAATGTTGATGAAAAACTAACCTCTTCACCCTGCTCCCACACCTCTTTGCCTCCTCCTCCTCCTCTGCAGTCATCTGCTCGCCGCTCAGCCAAGGTGAGCGTCCCGGCACACAGCACAGTAGACCAAAGGTCAAACTCACTAACAAGTCTGTTTGTCAGCGTGCATAGAAATGAGAGTTGATCCGATACGGTTACACTGGATGTGTTTTGTCGTGGACTTGTTTTAAAACCAACAACAACGCAGTGCACCTTTGTAATGTAACGGCGTGTGTGTTTTGGCGCTGTGGCAGTGGAGCACGCCCAGCCGCCTGGTGTCGGCCTCCTCCCTGCCGTCTCTGCTGCTGCGCTCTGCCGGCCGCCCGGCCCCCTCCCCGTCCTCCCTCAGGGTAACCGTCGCTCAGTCGCCTCTCACTGCACAGGGAGCCGTGGTATCCATCTCTTATTTTCTCAAAAGTCCACAGTTGGGGACAAAAACCTCTCCGGCGTGAGCACTCTGGGCTGATGACGCACAAATGGGGACATTTTCGGTGTTGTGGGCTCAAAAGGAGTCTGATCACGGGATGAAGCCCTGGTTTGGTCACCAGGGGGAACTTAAGTGCCTTTGTGGTGTCTGTTTCTTCTCTGGTTTGCACTCTTTCCTCCCCTCCTTTCCTCAACGACTCTCCCTTTTCTGCTGACCTCAGTCCTGTTTTTCTCTCTCCGTCCCTTGTCGTCTCACACTCTCATGCAAACTTGCCTTCTTTTCGACAGGCGTCTCAGGAGAACCTGTCCACCTCCATGGCGACTGACTCCATCGAGGAGACCCTCCCCTCACACCAGGGGGCGCTAGGAGCTCCCGTCGTCCCTCAGCCCAGTGGGTCACCGGCACCAACAGCCGCCTCGGTGCCAGCGACCCCGAGCAAGGTCAGAGAAACACGACATCTAGCGTAGTTTGATCACTGGAGACGGTTCAGCTGAATAAGAAATGAAAAATTAGCAAAACATGCACAAAGTGTTGGTGGTGAGGTTCAAAGCAATTCAGGTTTATTTCAAAACACCACATTCCTTCTGTCATCTTCGAGAACATGAGGAACAGAACCTTCATCACTCTCCTGAACATATTCCTTTATTAACCTGCTGCTCAGCACAAATAACACTGCTTCTTGTCTTATTTTTTTCACTACAAGATTCAAGAGTTTTATTGGTCACATGCTCACTGGATGTGCAGTGAAATGAACGTTAGCTTTAACTGAGGTGTTCTTCAGATGTGAAACTTATTGCAGCTATTTGAGGTTGTTAGTCTTTTTTTTCTTCTTCTATTTCGTGATCTGTTCCTCTCCCACCATCTTGTGTGGGGCAAGAATTTAGCTTAGTAACCTAAACACAGCATAATAACCAGTGTCCCTCCATGTTGTCAGGGTGTTTCCCAGGTCGAGGCATCGCTGTCCGTGCAGGTAGAGCGGTGCAATGGCTGCATGCAGGGCCCAGCCCCCTTCCCCCTATATTTCCCCTCCACACACACAAATGCTGAGTGAAAACACACGTGATCAACTGACTGCTCAGTGAGGATGCTGTTGAGATGCAGGCTGATGGTGCATGTTTTGAAATCCTGATGTATTAACATCTTGTTGGTTTCCTGCTGCTCCCTCACCTCAGCTTGGTCTTGTTTTCTTCTCTGAAACCATTTAATTCTGGAAATTTCTGTAATTTGGGCTTGTGGCGGCGGGACAAGATATGAGGGGTTTGTCATACTCTCTCCCTGCATGGTTGAAAAAAAGGCGTGATTACAGAGCTGATTTGGCGTAGTTTTTTTAATCCGTCATTCTTTCTCAGGAGGAGGAGTCGCTGCGGGCACAGGTGAAGGACCTGGAGGAGAAGCTGGAGACGCTGAAGATGAAGCGGGCGGAGGACAAAATCAAGCTGAAGGAGTTGGAGAAGCACAAGATCCAGCTGGAGCAGCTGCAGGAGTGGAAGACCAAGATGCAGGAGCAGCAGACTGAACTGCAGAAGCAGCTGAAGGAGGCCAAGAAGGTTCAGTGACATTTAGCAACCACAGATTGGTCAGCTTTGAGGATGTGAAAAGGCCAAGTATTGATCATTTCTATCATAAAAGTTGATATAGAGGACAGTAAAGTACAGTAATTATAAATGTCAGAGATCACAGTTGTCAGAACAGGCCCACAGTGTTTACAATTAGCGTCCACAAACCAGTGTTTCTATCAGTAGTATCAATTAGGGTATCTTATTTATCCACTAATAACATGTATTCATTTACGTCTATCAGTTGGTCTATAACTAGTCGAATGGCCACACAGAATGCTAATCATAATGTCAGCCCTGTGCATTAATTTTCCAATTCTTTCAAGTCAACAAGTATGATGATGATGATTTCCCTGTGGATTGCATCTGAATCTGAATATTTTTACAAGTGAGTGTTTGCCACTGCACTTGGCAGGAAGCCCGGGAAGCCCAGGAGGCCAAAGACCGCTACATGGAGGAGATGTCGGACACGGCGGACGCCATCGAGATGGCCACCCTGGATAAAGAGATGGCGGAGGAACGAGCTGAGTCCCTGCAGGTGGAAGTGGACACGCTGAAGGAGAAGGTAGAAGAGCTGTCCATGGACCTGGAGATCATCAGGCACGAAATAGACGAGAAAGGTAGATACACAACAGTAAAGTGTTGACCTTTTTAGGTCCATCTTTTGCATTGTTTTTATGATTGTTTGTTTTTTTTCTCACAGGCACAGACGGAGCAGCTTCAAGTTACCATGTCAAACAGCTGGAGGAGCAGAATAGCCGCCTGAAGGAGGCGCTGGTCAGGTCAGTCCTCACACTACCACGACTCCTAATGACACCAACGGAAGTCCCAAAGTCAGAAAACAAAATTTGAAAAAGTTAAGCAACTCCACAGACCATCTGCAATTATTCCTCTCTGCTGTGTGCTCCTCATTTGTACTGAGGTAAAATTTGAAAAATTAACAGGAGATGCAAATCGTTGGCAGGAACCATTGTAATATTTTTTGTATTTACAAATTTTTCCTTGTTGTCATGATGTTTTATAAGCATCAGCAGGCAACACAATTTCATGTGATTGCTACCACTGTGTTTAAATTCTCCTCTGACAACTTTACCTTACATTGCTTAATTTTTAGATTCTGTATGATCATCTGACCAACATGAAGTTGTCCTTTGGTTTCATGTTGTGGCTCCTGAAGTAGTTGTGATGGAAACAATCTTGTCCTGCAGGATGCGCGACCTCTCCACCTCTGAGAAGCAGGAGCATGTGAAGCTGCAGAAGCAGATGGAAAAGAAGAGCACGGAATTAGAGACGCTGAGGACTCAGAAGGAGAAACTCCAGGAGGAGGTTAAGCAGAATGAAGCCACCATAGATGAGCTGAAGGAACAGGTGAGCTTCAAAGCACTCGCAGGAAACACGGCTCCACTGGAGCTGGTGAGCAGCTACAAATTAAACACTGTGGTTTTGAAGGTGGACGCCGCCCTTGGCTCAGAGGAGATGGTGGAGACACTGACGGAGAGGAACCTGGATCTGGAGGAGAAAGTCCGAGAGCTGAGGGAAACTGTAACTGATTTGGTGAGCCACCCTGGTCCTTCATCAGGGGAAACGTAGTGTCACATTAAACCAAAAGTCATGTGTTTACCTCTTAATGCCTCCGCCTCTATCAGGAGTCCATCAATGAGATGAACGACGAGCTCCAGGAGAACGCACGGGAGACTGAGATGGAGCTGAGGGAGCAGGTGGACATGAGCAGCGCCAAGGTCAGAGAGGCTGAGAAACGAGTGGAGGCCGCACAGGAGACGGTGGCCGACTACCAGCAGACCATCAACAAGTACAGGGAGCTCACTGCTCGGCTGCAGGTGAGTGCGTGGGGAGGAGACGTCCCAAAAAGTGAAACTAGGCGTGACTGACTTGTGTTTGTTCTGCTCAGGAGGACAACAGGGAACTCATCAGCCAGCAGAGTGCCAGTGCAGAGCAGGTCCAGCAGCCCCCCGCAGAGCTCTTCGACTTCAAGATCAAATTTGCAGAGACAAAGGCCTATGCTAAGGTTAGAGGATCCTCTCCACCGCCAAGGTGTCCTCCTTTTTTAGTATACTAGTAAGAGGGAGAAGGACACAAATCTCAATGTAAATGTCCTTTATTTTAAAATCCATACCAAATGATCCATGTTTTCCCAGGCAATTGAAATGGAGCTAAGGAAGATGGAGGTGGCCCAGTCCAATCGACAGGTTTCTCTCCTCACCTCCTTCATGCCCAATTCCTTCCTCCGTCACGGTGGAGACCATGACTGCATCCTGGTTCTCCTGCTGATCCCCAGGCTCATCTGTAAGGTAGGAGATGGCAGCTTCCAGGTCTCCTCTATGTTTGTCTGTATGTCAATGTATGTGTTGAGGTGTTCATTCATACCGGCTGTATGCAGGCTCAGCTGATCAGCAAACAGGCTCAGGAGAAGTTTGACCTGAGCTCGGCTGTGGTCCAGGCGTCAGGGCTCAGAGGGCCTGTGGGGGAGCAGCGCAGCTTTGCCTCGGGCCTGGTTTACTCCCTCAACATGCTGCAGGCCACGCTGCACAGATACGAGCAGTAAGGAGGCTCACTACCAAGTAGAGGAGAAAGCACGGCTCTCTGAGAAGGACATCTGAGACATGTCTCTGTGTTCCTGTACCCAGGGCCCTGAGCTCCTGTAGCGTGGAGGTGTTTAAGCGTATGGGCACGCTCTACTCGGAGATGAGCTTCCATGAACGCTCGCTGGATCATCTCATCGACCTGTTGTACAAAGACCAGTTGGACGAGACTGTGCAAGTGGAGCCGCTCACCAAGGCCATCAAGTACTACCAGGTAGGACTGGACCAGTCTGACTGATGGATAATGGATGCTCCGATAATGGAACTTCATGTTTTTAATTACAAACTATTATTTCTATCAAATTGGTGTCTTTCCAATGACTTCTACTGAGGGCCGATGGTGTGATGTGTCACAGTTTTATGTTGTTTTCTTTCTCAGCATCTATTCAGCATCCATTTGACAGAGCTGGCAGAGGACTGCACGGTGCAGCTGGCCGACCACATTAAGGTAAGTAAGCTCCCCGTTGGTGCCTCACATTATCTAGCTCTATGGTCCGCACAGAGCAGAGAAGTAACTGATGAATGTCCATCTCCAGTTTACCCAGGGTGCCCTGGATTGTGTGGGTGTGGAAGTGGCTCGGCTGCGTGTTTTCCTGGCTGCTGGGCAGGAAAGCTCCGCCTTCTCCGTGCTGATGAAGGACCTGGAGACCTCCTGCTCGGACATCCGACAGTTCTGCAAGAAGATCCGGCGCCGCATGCCTGGGACGGAGGTGGCCGGCGTGCCCGCAGCTCTCAGTTATGGGCCCCAGGTACGAGTATCAGGTTTGTTGAGCTGTGAAGACTGAACATCCCACATTGGGCCTCACCAGGTTACTTCTTTATATTATCCAGGTGTGTGAGAGTCTGACTGAGTGCCGACGTCAGCTGACCCGCGTGGTGGCCGTGCTGCAGGAGGTGGCGGCCACTGCGGCTCAGATGGTCGCACCTATGGCTGAGCAGGAGGGAGTCAACGCCCTCAAGTTGGATGACGTTGTGAGCTCGGCTGTCGATCAGGTATTGCAACGCTCACTTTGCCATTCAGGATATTTTCAGAATTCTCAATATTTCTGTTGCTTAAGCCCGACTTTTTCTCCAATGTTTCATTCACGAAGATGTACGGCTCCCATGGTCAGAAGCCCCACGAGTGTTTGCGTCAGTCCTGCAGTGCTGTTATTGCCACCATGAATAAAATGGCTACTGCCATGCAGGAGGGCGAATATGATGCTGAGAAACCACAGGCGAAGGTTGGTGAACGCAACACTGTCAGACTTAACTCATGGCATAGAGAAAATCCATAAAATAAAAGCAGAAGTAGAGCAAAAACAGAACAGATGGCTCGGAGAGGAGGTGAGACTCCATTAAGGGAGACTCCAAAGAATTCAGTTATGGATGGAAAATAATTCCCCTTGGCCTTCCCTCATCATCAGACTCACCCGGTGGAGCTCAGAGCTGCTGCGGTTCGGGCAGAGATGACGGACGCTGAAGGCCTTGGAGCAAAGATTGAGGACAGAGAGACGGTCATCAAGGAGCTGAAGAAGTCTCTCAAGATCAAGGTTTCTGCCGCATTTCGTCACTTTTTCTGTAGTTCTATGACGCTCTCCCAGTGCGTGACGTCCTCATCCTTGTCCTTCTCAGGGTGAAGAGCTGAGCGAGGCCAGCGTCCGCCTGAGCCTCCTGGAGAAGAAGCTGGACACCTCCACCAAAGACGCTGACGACCGGGTGGAGAAGATTCAGACCAAACTGGACGACAGCCTCGGCCTTCTCAAGAAGAAAGAGAAGTAAGGTGGACAGGCAGAGGATACCAATTAGTCTGAAGCAGCGCTCGTCTCTCACTCGCTGGTGTTCCTCTGCAGGGAATTTGAGGAGACAATGGACGCCCTGCAGGCTGACATCGACCAGCTGGAGGCAGAGAAGGCGGAGCTTAAGCAACGCATCAACAGCCAATCCAAGATGACCATTGAAGGCCTGAGGGGCCCAGCTGCCTCAGGAATTGCTTCAGTCGTTCATGGATCTGCTCCAGGAGGTAGATATTAAATTTTTGAGTCCTGGAATATTGGCTATGTGGATGCTAATGTGTCTCCAACCATTTGTCCCATCTGTCCCTCAGCAGCTTCGCCTGGGCCTCCGATGGCAGGGCCACTGCAGGTGGTGGACTCGCCTCTCCTGCGGCAGCAGGTGGAGGCCCAGAGGTTGGGCATCAAACACCTGAAGAACGAGAACAACCGACTGAAGGTACACAGCCAAACTATTACCAGGATTCCCACTGCGTTGGCTTTGTCTAGGCTTTCGTCCGACCTCATTCTGCTCGGGTGATCCTCATTCAGGCCGAGAAACTGAGAGCACAGCTGGCCTCCCTGCCTCCTCTCTGCCCCCCCAAACTGCCCCTGAAGCCCAAAGACGGCTCCCTGCCCACAGATGAACTGAAAACGGACATCTACCACAGGACAGACAAGATGCTGTCCACCCTGCTGAAGCTCAGTGCAGGGGTCAAAGTGGTGGATATCACTGGGAAGACGTCAAGTGAGTCACATGCACCAAATGTTAAAATATCTCTGAGTCCTGCCAGTGACTCAATTGAAACGCTTTTGTTTGAGATGTTGCCATTTGAATTTCAACATAAGGAGTCAATTTTCTTTTTTTGCAGCTAGTGCCAGTGCCCAGTTGCTGAAGCAGACGGCTCGGCTGCAGAGCCTCAGCGATGCTCTGGTCAAACTCAAGGTGACTGACAGCACTCAGTAATCTAATCTGAAATGAGATGGGCTCTGGTCAAAGATTTCACTAGTCTTGGTTTGCTTGTGTTCGTGTAATAATAACAATAGTTGTTCAGCCATTTTATCTCAGGATTCTGAATAAGCCTGGCATAAATTGAGGTTTTGTGTCTCAGGGTGAAGTAGCAGAACATGTAGTGTCTCACCAGCCCGGTGCCAAGATTTCCTCCAACTTCGCCACCTTCCCAGTCCCGTCCTTCGTCAAGGTGATGCGTCTGCAAAAGGATTCATAACCAGATGTGTCAATGATGATTGAACCAACCAGTTGTCTACCTACCTTTCAGGCCAAAGAGGAGAAGCAGGGCTCCACAGTGTTTGTGGGTCGCGTGGCCATCCCGTGTGCTCGGGGACAGGAGCAGGTGCATCGCCTCGTCCTCTCTCAGGAGCAGCTGCAGAGAGTGCACCATCTCCTCATGGCCTGAGGGGGAGCACCTCAGTATGCTCACTCCTCCCTACATTCAAGGATCCACCTTCAACTCTGGGCTTGTGGTGTATTACAGCTTTTACTAATTTACACAGGAGTCAAAAATATTCCCAAATATCTCTTGTAAGTCCAACTTCTAACATTCCTCAGCAATTGGAGTGAAGGCGAAAAAACAGCACTTGCACCTCTATTTTCCTCAAAACAATAAAAACCAAATTACTCTAGCATTTTACCTTTTACTGTAGAACACAATTTGTGTACTTCATGCACATCATCTGCCCAAGTGGCAGTGCTGCTTCTCCAGTTTGGAAGCCTCATTTAATATGAAAACTGATGGGGCTTTCGAGCAAACCATAGAAATGCTCCTGTTTTGGTTGAGCAAGGATGACAAAGGTCTGTTCTGTGAAGTCTGCACATTCAATAATTGTCTTGAGAACTTGCTCTATCGTTGAAGTTGGAGACAAAAAGGTCTCCAATGAATGGTGTCTCATCACCTTCGCCCTCAGTCGAATACTGTTTGCTTTCTACACGGAACACTAATATGGACCAGAAGACAACAACTCAGGGTCTCACTGAGTTCGGTCAACTCTTCAGCCAACATTTTTGTTATTTTGGTAATTTGCCAGACTGCAGCACTCAAAGGACCAGACATATTGGTGCTGTTTGTGTAACTTTGGCTTTGATAATAAAAAACTTCCTTTCATGAATATGCTATTTTCTTCTATGATGTTCTCATTTATGGAATTTCTTGGTTTCCAATTAATTCCTACTCCAAAGTTTCTCTCGCAGCCGTGAGCATTGACTGCTCATGTTGAAAGTGGACCTCATTACTCATTACATTACCATCAAGTAGCTGAACTGTGGAGTATTCAGAAACATGCACTCAAACAATCTGCACATTCTAAAGGCATCCACGCAGTAAGCTACATGAGTGGTTCAGGTTTCAACCTGACTACAGTCCTGTTAGTAATAACAGTGGAGTGTGTGCTGAGCAGACCTGTGACGGGGTTGCACGGTAATTTGTCGCCGAACCATGTGTTATTTGTGATGATGCGTTGACTCACACGGTTTGACGTCACCCATACAGGCCCAGCGCCTGCTTTGGTCGCGGTGCACGAGGAGCGTGCGCCCGCACCTCTCCAAATCGACCACCAGGGGGCTCTTGAACACTATGCAGTCCGCCTTTGGGGCTGATAGACAGTTGATCCGTGTACTGAAAAGTATTTACACTTTGTAAGCAGTGACACACGTTAAACAATAGTAAAGTACAAATTACATTTATAACTATGAGTCTCAGTGGCAGGATGGATGCATGTTTGTTCAGATTTGCTTGCAGTGAGGTGCAGTTAGGTTCACGGCTGGTGAGGCAATGACTTCACAATAAAATTTTTCAACAAATGAAACCTACAGAGTAGCTTATTCACCATTTGATTGGAAGTCTAAAAAAAACTTAAATGTGCAGATCGCTGGAAAAATATAACCATTTCATGATTTTTTTCATTTTTCACTATTACTTTCCATGACTGGTGAGGCACAACCTCACCCGTCATCCCTCAACGCATGTCACTGCTTGTGTGTAATGGCAATTAAATCGTCTTACATCAACGTATCTTCAGCCCCTCTTCAGATTGATCAGGCTGCAGGACTCCAAGGAGCACACATGGAGCTGCCGTTTTTGTGCAACTTTATTGATAAACATTTCTATTTGCAAGTCTGCCCAGAGCTGTTAATTGCAATCAGTGTGAGGTAAATTTGCTCATGAGCTTCGACAGTATTAAAAACCTCTCCTTTGTCCTGTGAGGGTACAAAGGCCAACGACATTCCTACATATCCTAAGATTGCCAGGCCAATGATCAATGAGAGTATCACCAGACACATTGAATGACAATAACAAATCGTTAAAATTGGCAAAATGACTCATTTCCACCCAGGCCTCAGCCCATGTTAAAAGTTCATGAGGTCTCATGATGGTATGTAGTTGAGCTTTCCAAAACATAATGTAGTCAAACAAAGGGAACATTTACATAATAGTAAAAAAGCAAAATGGAGGAACAATACTCCTGTAGAACAGTGACAAACAATAAAATCTGAACATGAGGTAAAACAGTGTGTCGTATCAAAGACCTGCATTTTCTTTCCTCCAATGGGACTGGTTCTAGATTCTGGGCGCCTCAGTAGTAGCAGTAGCTGTGGTGTGTGTGCTGCCTGGGCCTGTGGTGTGTGTATGGAGCGAAGTGCGCAAAGTGCTGCTTGTGATGCAGGCTCCTCATCACAAAGTGGTGGTGCTCAGCCCAGTTGACATGCGGCCCGTTGTGGTAGTACCCCAAGTAATCATAATCTGTGGATGAGATGAGAGAATATGGATGACTTAGATGCTAATGAAATATAGGAAAGCTTTCCCCTTGTATCCTGGCAATTCTAAACGTCGGAATCCTGTGTGGATCTGTGTATCAATGTATACAGAAGATGTACGTTAGCTGGGCGTGGCACATGTGTTTCGGTGAAACACTTGCCTGTGTGGTGATGGTGGTGGTGGTGGTGGTGGTGGACCGGCCAGCGTGGGCCTCTGACGTGCTGAGGCCAGACGGCCCAGCTGCTCTCTGGCCTGAAGTTCGGTTGCCTTTGCCTCACTCTGTCGTTGTGGAGATGCTGCTCATGTAGAGGGTTCCTAATCACTGGGGCTGGTGGCAGAGGAGACGTTTTCAGACCAAGAGAAGTCAGCTGAATCTATAAAGGTCTACATGGGGCCATTCTAAATTTCCACATGCCAACAGCTTAAATGTTGCGCTCATATCAGCAGCAGCCATTTTGCAAAAACCTGTGTCAGATTTCCATTTTCTAACAGCGCACCTCTTGATTCCATATGTGTACAGAGCATTACAAAATGCATTTGGCATCTAACACCACTTGTGTTAGATACTTGGCCTTTTGCGTGCGAGTCTCCCTCACCTGTTGCAGTACTACCAAGAAAGTGTTTGTTTTTCCCCTTACCAGGTGTCTGGGTTAGTGGACACGGTATCTTAATGCCCCAGGCTTGAGCCATGTGTCTTAGCAGCAAGTTGGATAACTTGCGGTGGGCAATGGCGTTCCAGTGAATGCCGTCATGTACGCGATGCTGCAAAGAGAAGCGGAAGTGATAGTGCAGGTCCAACACGTCCATCCCATAGGTGTCAGCCAAACTGCCGCTGTGGAAGTTGGCCTCTATCACGTCGTAGCGCAGATGAGCAGCTTTGTGTTCAGTCTGGAGGTAAGTGGGGACATAAGGAGGCAGCATTAGATTCAATGGCAGGTGATCCAGACTTGTGTTGTTTTAGTTGATGTCCTACAAATGTAGTAACTGACCCCAATGAGGTGCAGTTTACTATTGATACATATTTAACCTCCTGTAACACATGTACATTTGCAATAATATGTAATCCAATGTGCAGGTGCATCTCTTTCTGAATATTTTACAACAAAGTAGGCAGTTGTACCTCAGGCACCAAGAAACCACCTACGATTCGGTGTCCAAGTGGCATTGAGAGGTTCCATATTGTCAGCGTCTCCTCAGGTAGGACCTCATTTAACTCCACAAAGAACTTGTGAAGGTTCTCTGTGTAGTCATCGCGCCACGCGGTGTTATATCTACACAGCACATTTTGGAGGTTTTAAGTTTGAACAAAACTGCATAACAAAACGACTGTGCTGTAATTAACAGTCGTGTTAGTTGGAGTGTCATAGGTGGACTATTCTTAATTCTGATCCTCACCTTGAAATGTCCCAAACACAAGAGTTAACAATAACCACATCAGGCTTGGGGCCGGAGCGGAAGTCACTGATGATGCTCTGCATGTATGCAGAGTAGATGCGGGTCACAAAGTAGAAGCGGACGAGGTGGTGGTCCGACTGGAACTGCCGAACCTCCTTGTATTGGGTCCCATTGTGCATTTGGCCCAGACACCCTCCTTCCACCAGGCAGTCCTGCTCAAAGCTCATCTCACCCTTGGGACCACAGGGTGAAAACGGAGACCAGGAGTGAAAAGGACACAGAGTTGGTTTTAGGAACAGTGTAAAACATAGACTGTAATTTCATGTCAATCTATCATCCTTTACCTTTGCCTTTAGTTCGTTGTGACTCAGATATCTGTCTTTCTGAAGCAGGAGGACGATGTCTTTGTACACGGCCCTCTGAACTGTGTAGAAGAACATCAGAACACTACTCTTTAAATAAAATGTCTTTACTTCAATGACTGACCTTAAGTGCCACCAAGAGATGTTGGCGTAAGTGTCTCAAAAAGAATGAACACAAGACCAAGCAAAACTGGGAATACTTGAGGTGCAGTGCAAAAAAACATTTTGGTCAGTGTCCCAATAATAAAGTAATGTATTACTTCTCACAGTATTTTCCCTAAAATCCTTTTCATTGCACGGTTGTATTTGAGATTAAAAAATAGTTCAATCACACATCAACAGCCACAAAATTAGTCAGTATAGCAACTGCATATTTGAAAAATACCAATATTATTGATGCTGCATCAGGTATCGTCACTCATGCAGGTATCAGAAAATTAAGTGTTACTATCTCTTTATGCTGAGAACAACAGAAACATGTATTGACTGTACAAAAGTTGCAATATCGAGCAGAAAACTCACTTGAATCTCCAAGCACGACAACAAATTTGTTGTGCAGCAACTGGCTGACCTGCTGCTGACCCACATTTGGGGCGTCCTGTTAGATTTCCATGTATAAAGCAGATTAATACAAATGTATCGCGCAGTCACCTTTCCTCGCATTATCTCCGACAACATGGCGATAACAGTAGATTTCTCTGTCTTCCCGAGGCAAATAACGATGATTAATATGACTATAGAAACAATGATCTTTTTATTGTTGTGAAAATGAATATCAGTACTCACCATTATGATAAAAATAACAACAACTACAACAAGAACAATGAATTGCTAGTAAAACTTGTTAGCTACAATTTTCAAACGGTTAATAATATAACGTGGGTTTTACGCAACGGGAGATAAACTGTCGGATTGTCCCCCGGAGCTGAGCCAAACCTAAAATTGACAAAATGATGCGACCCAGCAGCAAGTCATGGTTAAGTGATTTTTAAAAAAAAGCCTTAGAGGTCTTGATCTGGCTTCGGTTTTAAATTCAGTTTTCCCGCCCCTGCCTTCATCGGGTGCTGCCAATCAGATGCTGCATTTGGGTACAGTCGGAATTCTCAGCGTTTCGTATATTTTCATGACAGATTTCGAATCAGCCGCGTTCACGTCCACATTTTCGTAAAGGGGAGAAAGCCCGTAAATTTTTGTGGAGAAAACTGGTAACACTTAAACTGACATTACACCTCGCATAGAGTACTAGTTGCTGCAACATACACAGAGGGAACAGGAATTAGAAAGCTACGAAAAGCGTTGATATATTTACATAATAACAGGCATTTTAAAATAACTTGATAAACATGGTATGACTTGATACATGTTGTGAAACTTTGTGTTGTTAAAAGTCACTGTCATCAATGGAATCACATACATTAAGATGACCTGCCCTCTTCCCTGACTGACTTTCATCCTTGCTCTCTCCATCATCATCATCATCATCATCATCATCTTCATCTTCGCCGTGGTCGTCATCGTCCTTATCCTCTTCTGTCTTGGTTTTCCTGAACTCCTGGTATATACCGCTAAGAACTCGTGCTGCTTCCAGAGACACTTTAAGATTGCCAATCACGTCTTTGTCTTCCCCCACACTCACAACTAAGGAAAACACAAATACAAAGTAAACAAAACCTTAGCATTCCATATAATTTCCAAGCAAGTGTCAAAATGAGAGCAAATCTAAACAAGTTGATTAAAACAGCCAAAAACTGTGGATAACAAAGACACCACATACTGTCGATCTGTCGCTCGGTGACATCGTTCCCGGTGAGCAGAAGCTCCTGCAGGTCAAGGAAAGCGTGTCCAACATCGATGCACTCATCATCTGCATCTGTGGGCTCACTGACTACTGTGAACTTCAGCCTGCCAGGACAAACACACAGAGTTGACCCATATTCATCCAGCTCCATCCCAGATGTCTGAGGAGAAGATGTTTGTAGCCCACCTCCCGTGGTTGGGATCCGAGCCCTCCAGCATGGTGTAGAGATACTGTCTGAGAGGAGCTGAGCGAGAGCCGTCCACGTAGATCACTGACCCACAAGAAAACATTAGCAAATTTTCTCATTCATCATCATCTCCATCGTCATCATCATCTTCCTCTCAAATAGAAACTCGTGCTCACCTCGTGTGAAATTATAGTGGATTTCTTCACCGGCTGTTGGTTTGCGCAGAGACACTGGCGTCTCCGTCGTCTCCATGGGGACGCCAAGCAGGCGGTACTCCACGTAAACACACTGCACCGACTCGTCCAACGCAACATGAGAGGACGGCTCAAAACTCAGCGACAGGATCTCAACTCTCAGCTTGTCTCCCTGAAATGCCATCACGCCAAGATGACATAATAGAATGATGATGGCCATTTTATATGTACTTTACAATGTCACATAGGACAGTGATGCAAGTAACAGCAGGTAGACAATAATCACTCTCTTGACTACCTGAGAAAATTGTGACGAAAACAAAGACAAATCAAATAGAAATGTAATCTAAAATCTGTAGGCACGTCATACCTTTCTAACTTTCCGCGTAGGTGGGAAAATAATATTGCTTGACTCTGAAGAGTCCGATGCATCACCGTCTCCTGCAACACAATAAGAATGATGAATGATGAATGAAATTGTAATGAATTACCCCTGAGTGGCACATGAAATGACATAGGCCTATAAAACAACGCTGTGAGGTTGGCGGTTTTACCCAGCTGTACCATTTAGAGAGCTCAGGTAAGGTGGGTGTGGTGGTGTTTTGTGCAGCGAGGGAGTAATTACCTATTTCCCTCTCCTCCTCTTCCTCCTCCTGCATGCCGTCTGAAGACAGCTGATCCATTGTGGGAATGCGCTGAGAAAGTAAGGGGACACAGAGGCCCATTCAATGTCTTTTCTTTCACTCTGGTCTCCTCGTCGTGAGATTTAACACCACAGATTTGGAATGTAAAGGTAACCTCACACACCCAAGATTCATTGTGTCTGTGTATGTGTGTGTGTACCGGAGAACTGCTGTCAGAACTACTTCTCCTTGACACACTGGCAATTGATTGCCTGGGGGGAAAAAAAGTAGTACAATTCAAAGCTCAATTCCTCTGTTGGCCTTCTAATGCCTGGTGACTTAAGAGACACAAGAACATGGAAATTTTTCTCTGACTATGTCATGATTATTTACTGATTGTTGTTGAAAACTGTGAGTGGAACTGCAAAGGCCACTTACTTGTCGCTTTGTGATGGAGACGCTGTGGTCCCACGTGGTCCCGCGGTCAGGCAGGGTTTGACCTTGCAAAGGTCAGGTGACCTCCTAGTAAATCCCTCTTTGCGTGGAGATGGCTGTGGGGTGAGCGTTTGTGCTGACCACACATCTTGAGCACTCCTCTGTTTGACCATCTACGGACACGGTCAAAGACAGGTGAACAATATGACCTGCCTCTTGTTTTTGTTTTTTGTTTTGGTCTCAATCTAGTCTGTGGTATTTAAAAGTTGTAGTATTATTGGAAACACCAAGAGCATATCTGGGGTGATCATCTCAGTTCCTGAAACGTTAAATCATAAATGCTTAGAGATCAGAGTAGAGCATGATGTCACCTTTACTCTGGGCTTTGCCACAGGCCTCGCCTGTGTCTCTCTCTTCTCTGCCCTCCTCCTCTCTGTCACCTTACGTTCCTCCCTGCTTGCCTGTCTCCCCATTACTGGATCTGCTGTGGGGTGGAACGGGTACCTCCATTTCATCATCACCCTGACTATCCCCCTCGGATGACCTGCTGCATCCCTGAGGACGTAATCACCTTGAAAAGCGCAACACAGAAAATGGATAAAAAGCATTACTCAAAACCACATGGTACAGAGCCGCCACAAGAGTGGGTATTTCAGTGGGCTTTAATTTTTAGAATAGCAGTGCTCTGTTCAATAAGTTGACTGAGGTCCAGTTAAGAATGGCGGAATTGTGATGGATGAGTCATACCGCCAATCAGTGTGTTATTATGCGAAAGCATGCATAATCTTGTATATATATATGTATATATGTATACGTATGGGAAGAGATCGAAAATGGGGTCATCCCAAACATTGGTCTGAAAAATGGTGCCTCGTACAGCTTTGTGAAACACAAAATCTAGCGAAAAAGTTCAATCTTGTGAGGTTGAAAAACTCCAGGCTCTCCCACAAATGTCAGTGAAATTGATCGTTGAAGTAACATATACAGACAGAGCGGAGAAAAAACATGTTGACTTTTGTGTTGTTGTGGAAAAGCAAATTTCCAACATTTTGACTCTTGTGCAGAAACGCAGGAGTTATGAGCCGTTGAAAACTATAACCCGATTTTGTCCTCACCTCGGATCTCCCTGCCAGTGGAGAGACTTTGCAGTGGAACTGGAGTCTTTGCCAAATAGACTTGTGGGACCTGGTCGTCATTATCGTCAAACACATAAATCCACAGACTGCTGGACCTGATCAGAAAAATGGAGAGCAGTCGGAAAGAACAGTTCTTGATTTGTAAAGGAATTACAATTTTGGAGGTGCCTCATTAGTTCTAGAAGGAATTAATGGAACCCCCAATCGTCTTTGGAGAACTATGTACCTTAAATAGTGCAATACATGGCTGGTGACTGCGACGGCGTAGCTAGTGGAGTCGTTAAACACCGGGTCAGCACTGCACGGAATAATCTGAGAGACGTGAGGCGGCATATCGTAGAACCTGTAGCTCAGGTAGGAATCAGGCGGTATTCTAGGCCAGTGTGTGTTGAGGCCCACACAGCGCTCCAACATGATCACCAGCTCGTTGGGGATGCCCACACCATGGTCATGCAACTCCTGTCAGGCAATTTAATCAAATTTTCTCACATCTCTTTGGGTGATTGTGTCTTCAAATGTGTGATGAGATGAGCTGATGCCGGTTAGTTGTAATTGTACCTCTTGACCAACATCTTGCCAAGCAAGAATCTCCGAGGGCGGAATTTTCTGTGACACTGTGTCTAGTGGCTCCGTAGGGGGGAACAGTCGCACCCAGACATCCAAAATGCCAATCATATCACCCTCAGAGCCTTGGAGAGAGAGGGAGGGACATAAAGAGAGGTTTCTTAAAATTCAAATACCTTAATAATCAAAATTTTAGGCCTTTGACCTCTCCAAATATGGGCATGCAAATTATTTTTTCCTTTTCCTGTGGATGAGGGTTCTCACCTATGATCTTCACACGCCCGTTAACGCGCTCTCCTCTCTTCTCTATGGCGCCCATCATCGATATCTGTCCCCTCCCGAGTGTCACAAATTGTACCCCACCCACTGCCTGGTGCAGCTCCACCCTGACTACGGCCCCGAGACCTCCGAGCTGGCCCAGATCCTGGCCAGTGAGGGCGAATCGGGACGTGAAGCAGTACTTTGGCTGTGTCCCTGACACCAGAGGGGTGGAGTGCACCTCAAAGTCCAGCAGGGTGTAGGTACAGAAGCTAACGATGTCCTGGTCTCCGTCCAGTCCGGTTCGAAATTGGCTCATAGTTTGTAGAGCTCCTGGGGTGAAGGTGGCGGCCTTAAGGTACAAAGACAAGAATCTCCATCAGGTTCACTCCTAGAAAACTGTCGACTTTGGTCCGTAACAAATGTGCATTGGCTGTGTGTTTGCTCAGGACCTTGAGGTGGATCTCCAACAGAGACTCGCCAGCCCTCACTTGAGAAAAAGACTCATCATCCTCGTTGGACGGGTCCACCTCCTGGTGTCCACCAGACCAGGTGTACTGCACCGGTATGGTCCTTTTGTGCCTCTTTGGGTTGTACACCAAATCCTTCAGCTGGGCTTTAGGAGACAGATCCACAAACTCAGACAGTTTGTCCATTTTCTGTCCCGCAATAAAACCTGGGATGAATAACAGTGCCCACACCTTGTAAGCTGTTGATCTGAAGAGCTCTTTTGGACAGTAGTTTGTCTTTGTCTTCCAACCTCCTCCTGGATTCTTCCCTCTCTTGCTTAAACCTGTGGCTGACAGTGTACAACTCCTCCTAGGGTTGGAATTTAGAGTCCAAACAGAAATTTCAAATTGAAACTCACAGCTAACAGTTACTCTGTTAATTGTGTGTGTGTGTGTGTGTGTGTGTGTACCTGCAGGTCTTTAGTGATGCGATGCTCGAGCAGTAGAAGGTTCCGAGTTTTTTGCAGTTCCAGCACAGTCTCGGCATGCAGAGCCTGGGCGTTTGTCAGCTGACTGACAACATCACCGTCTGTTTTGTCATCAGCCTGGAGGAACTGCAAACCCTTTCTGCCCTCCTGCTGGAGCCTGAAGGCCTGCAGCGAGGGGACAGAATGGGGTAAAATCCACAGAAGTTGGGACAATGGTACTTGTATGGACAGCACATTCCTCACTAACCTTGATTTGTAGAAGGGTTTCACTCAGCTCCTCCACACTCATGTCGAACTCCTGGCAGCAAGGACAGACCAATATGGACAGGGAGGAATCATTGTGTGGGTCTGATGCTGTGAACATGATTCCCGTGTTGTCTTTGTGTCTGACCTTGGAGACCAAGTCCAGCTTATCCTGCAGAATGCGGACCTGCTCTTTGTATTGCAGAATCTCTCGTTCCAGCTGCTCGCGCTTGTGTCTTGATATGGAAAACTCTAAATGAGAAGGACGACAAAGCTCTGATTCCTTTAAAATGCTTAGGTTATGCAACGTTGTGTTTTTATCAAAAGTAACATTGACATATGAATATCAAGGTAAACAAACATTGAAAAAACCCTGCTTTGTTGGACTTGAAGCATGTTACCTTCTTCTCCCCGCTTATGCTCCTCAAAGTTCAGTGCCTCTTGTCTTAACCTCTCATTTTCCTGCTCCAGCTTCTGCCTCTCATTCCTATCTTCTTTCAGCAGCTCTTGGAGTCTCCTTATTTCCACTCTGTCCATGTTTTCTCCTTTCTGGCTCCTCTGGTCAGATTCCTCCCGTCTGTTCTTCTGGCCTGCTTGCTTGCCTGAGCCAGAGAAGGTGCTGGACCACAACACAGGAAGGTTGACCCACAACATGACAAACTAAGACATGAGGGTGTTGCACAAGATTCTATGAAATCCCAAGAATTGTTATTAAAAGATTTTTTCCATGAGAGGGATGCAGAGATACATAGTCACCTCTCCAGCAGGGTGTCATAGTTGCTTTTCAGTATGTCCCTCTCACTTTCCAGATCAGATATTCGCTCCTGGAGCTGACCGGGCAACAAAGAAGTCATAACATAAAGAAAACAGTGTCAAGGCCATTGTCCAAAGATGTGCAGATGAATGCACCTTTAGAATATATTTTTTTGCCTTAGCAATGCCTGTCTGACTCCTGGGTTATCTTGGGACGTGTTTGCGGGATGTTTTTAAAAAAATTTTTTTTAGCATTTAGCTTAAAACTTGAAACACACGAGCCTTGAATCCAATGTAAAATGATCCCAGAGGACCAGTCCTCTTGAGCTCAGCAGCCACAACAGGCTGGCTCAACTGACTGAAGACAGTGAAAAAAATCAGTAGACACATTCATAGAAATATGGACCCTTTGAGATCCTATGAATATTGTGAATCCTTCAGTGATGAGTACTGTTTGTGTGAGTTTGTCTGTATGTCTGTATGTCTGTGTGTCTGTGTGGGGTGGGTGTTGCAGTACCTTCTCTACTATCTGCAGAGAGAGGCTGGCAGCAGTGAGTCGACCCTCTAGTGACATGGATCTCTGCCTTTCCTGCTTCAGCTGTCCGCTCAGCTCCTCCACCTTCTCAATCAGGGCACCCTGACTCTCCTTTAGTGACCTCTGACTCTGCAATCACACACACACAAGCACACACACATATACACACACAGATCATCATGTAGACTTCTGCTCACATGGTGCGGGTACTTTCTTGAAGTAATTCTTGGTGCTTTGATAAGTGCCAAAGATATTACCTCCTCCAGCTGACTCTCATATGCCTGAAGAAGGTGTGAAAGACAAGAAGGTGGGTGTGGACATATACATTTATCTGTATAAATCCAAACTTAAATGGGACCAGCAGAAATACCATTTGCAGGTCGCTGAACTTCTGCTGTGTGACCCTCAGCGTGGCACTTTTCTCTGACAGCTGCTTCTGCAGGTGGATCAGGTCGACATTCTCCCTGATAGTCGACCTGTGATAGACATCTATTTTACTGGAGTAACAGCGAAGGGACAGACGGACACACAACTTGTGGAAACACATGCCAGGAATGAATTGTGGTGACTTGCTCGTACCTGTGTTTGTCTGCTTGCTGCCTCCTCATCTCCTTCATGGTTCCCTCAACCTCTTTATCTCGCTCCCTCAGAGCGTCTCTGAGGGCCTGAGCAGTCAGCTCCAGCTCTGATATCCTCACTTGTTGCTCCTCAGCCATCTTGGATGTGCTGGGATGGGGACAGAGAGGGAGGGATTACAGGGGAGGACGAGGGGAAGGAGTCATCTTTGTTGCTTGATCCCTGTTGTTCTTTGCATGGAGACTTACAATCTCTCCATCTCTATCCTGGTGTCATCGTGGGTGGGGCCATAGCGGGGCGGGGCAGTGTGAGTGGCCCTCCTGGCTCCACCCTCAACCTCCAAACTCTTACCTTTAACCATCATTTATCAGTTTCGAAATGATTTTGACAGTTTGGACGATCTGAAAAATTAGTCTATTACTGCACCTTTGCTCAATTTGTAGTGTGTGCGTCCTCCGAGGTCCATGATGTGCTGCTTGGCCAGGCTCAGCTTGTTTTGCAGAACTCCTCTCTGACCCTCCAGCATGGCCACACGGGCCTCCAGCTCCTGTATGGTGTCCTCCATGTTTCTGTCCCTAACACCTCCAGACCCGGGTCGGGCCTGTCGGAGACGCATCAGCCGAGCTGACATCCTGAGGCAAGAGGAATTTGCATCCAATATTTAAATCCAATGCAAAACCATCCCGGTCCTAAAGTAGTGTGTGTCTAGTTTGTTCAGGAGTTTGTGTGTGTTACCTGCGTAGCCGCTGCTCCTGTGTGCGCGTGTGTTGTTTGAGAACGCAGTTCTCCTCCTGCAGCTGCAGACACAGGTCCTCCAGCTGCTCTCTGGGGAAGCGGAAGAGACGCTGTGGGTCTGAGAGCACAGTGTGGATTAACAAACCAGTTTAAAATTTGGAAATATTCATAAAGGAAGAATTGATTCACCTTTAGTTTTGACAACCTGGTGTTTCCTCCATGGCTTTGTGGTACGGGAAGTATCTGAGTACGGTGACAAAGTGAAGGACACGGGCACCTGTTAGTTGTACCGCTCACACTTTTGTGGAGAAATACGGATACACAAGCACACACCTGTGACAGTGGCCATCAGTCCACCTCTCATCAGTCCTATGTCTTTGACTGGAAGATCTCCAGCTGTTTCATCCACCACTGGAGACATGATGATCCTTTTTTCTCACAGATCTCAAAGCATCAGTTTCCACGCTGATTCACAGGTTTGTACTCTGGTCACAGGTTCAAAAGTTGTTTGACTTCAGAACACAACAAAAATATGCAGTCGTTTTTCCAATCAATTTAGTTTTTGTTTTTTTTGATAATGAGGTACATATGCAAAAAACAAAAACTTAGGGGATATTTATGGAGTTACATGGTATAAGCATGCCATAAGCAACACTATTTACTTGTCAAAGCTAACACCTTCATGGCATTGCTTCACTATGTCTCACTTACCTGACCACCTAACGTTTCTGCCGCGGTTGTTTTATCATAGATTGGGAATTACTCATTTATCTAAAGAGACTTCTCCAACAGTCCAAACTGAACTGAACGGGATATTACCCTCCAACTTTCTCACTGGTTTGTCCATGCAACCACTGAACGCAGCTACAGGAAGCAGACCTCAGATTGCTGACTTACCATGGTGATATCGAGGGCGTTCACTCCTGTCCCGATGAGTCTCCCTTCTTCACTCTAATGTGAATTCATCCTCTTCAATCCTTCCTACTCAAATCTCCTCTTTAATTTTTGAAAAACATTCAAACAGAGTTGTTTTGCTAACTAAATGTACTGATGTGTGTTGTCTCTCACCACACTGGCATACCTACATGCATATCTCCTCCTCCTCCTTCTCCATGCTCCATCTGTCACTTGGCTAATCTCATCTCTCTGATAATCTGATTAGATGCTGTCACTAGGGCGGATGGAGGGCTGTTTACACCCAGTCAGGACAAGTACACGCCCAGAACGCAGATCTCAGATCTGTGCTAAAGAAAACTTGGCCTCAATGAGGATGTGTGGAGGTAGCAAGGTTTAAGGTGGAGTGAGGATGGGTGTCACATTGGTGAAAGAAAGATAATGATCACAGGAACATGGCAGAGTGCATTTTAATACTACTAATTTCAGTACAGGGCCATGTTGTTGAGAATGATGCATATGAAGGTTCAATAATGCCAGAATGCATGTGCCATTCAAAATCAAGAATGCATGTCAAGGCATGGAATTCAACTGCAACTATTATCTTAAAATAGTGTAAATTTCTGGAGGTAGAGAAGTTAAGTAGAGATCTGAAGGTTGCTGGTGTGATGCCAGGCCGCTCCAACTAAAAATGGGTCAAGTGTGTAACAACCCTTGAGCAAGACACTGAACCCCAACTTAGTCCGACAGCGACCAAAGTGTTAGGTAGGTGCTTTATTAATCCGTGGATCTTGTAATTCAGGAAAAGCTGTTCCCTGACCGGGAATCGGACCCGGGCCGCAGCGGTGAGAGCGCCGAATCCTAACCACTAGACCACCAGGGAGCGCTGCATAGCCTGGAAGCACTCACAGACACCTAACATAGCTGAGCTGTCTGGGACGCTGGGTTTAAGATATACTGTAGTCTCTTTGGAGGCGTGGGTTCAAATCCTGCTGCTCCAAGCAAAAACCTTTCCTTTCAAACTCAAGTCATATTGTCATTCCGTACTGTTCTCTGCCACTACCGAATTCGCTCGGGGTGCAGATGATGAGGGGCGACTTGTTGCTGCTACAGTCACTCATGTCAGGGTTGAAGAAAGGAAAGAGCTGCTCTGGGAAGCGAAACCTGGGGAAGGAGTAGATATGCGATCGGGCCTCTGCATCGTAGAAGGACACTTGTCCGTACTCATAATCCACAAACACTCCCACGATTTGCGGCCTCTGAGGTAGACACAGGACCTCGGCCTGGCCGGCACAGGCCCGGTACTCCCCGTCCCTCCTCAGGCAGATGGTCCAGTAGCCGTCATCAGGACTCAGGGTCACCACGCCTTTTCTCTCCACCGACCTCAGCGCCACGCCCAGGTCCCACGCTGTCTTATCGCCCACGTCCACCTCCCAGTAATGCCTCCCTGCGGAGAGGCCCTGTAGGAGAGCACAACATAATCATATGCTTAGCCCAAAGAGTGAGACAGAAGAAAAAAGAAGGCGGACACCGACCTGAGTGGCGAGAACACACGGTGCAATGTCAAAGCGCTCTGGCAGATCCTCCACGTCCTGTCCAATGTTCCCGTCCCACACCTGCTTCCCATCCTCAGACAGAACCAGCCACGGGTTTGCGGTCCTTGGGTCCAGACGTACGTCAGCTGACACAGAAAAAAGACAACAGCAAATATGTAAGGAGTAAAGGAATCTGCCAAAATAGTTTTGGATTGTTGTAGCTTATGTAATGTGTTTTTGTACAATTATGACTGGAACTAATGCAATCAATCATAAAGGAATAGTGACAGTATATACTACAACTACTACTAGTTATATACCACAACTACTACCTATGGTGTTACTATTATTTAATGGTTTAATAAAGTCACGCTGGAATAGGTAAATAACAAATAGTTAAGCACCAGTGGATTGTGATTTTGCTGTCAAAGTGTACCTGCGTATTGCAGCATCTTCTCGCAATCTGCAAGTAAATATGAGCATAGGTACACATATATCAGGCAAACAAGAATTAACAAATAGACTAAGAAATTGTCTCTTGTCCTCTATGGGTAACTTTAGCCTTAGGAAGCTGACCTGCAGCAGAGACTTTCTGCAGAAAGCGTTGCAGCTCATATTCAATGTGGGCCAAGGTTCTGCGTGTGGCTCCCACCGACGTGTCAGAGGGCAGAGCCATCTCAGAGCACGAGGAGGCAGGTGGAGGGAAACTCAGGAGAGAAGGCTTCTGTCCAGTAAAGGTCAAAAAAAGGACATCTGAGTGACGTGTCTTATGTCTCAGTATTTGAGGCTCTGACCCGTTCTGCGGACCTGTGGAGGATGGAGCTGCTCCATTTGGCTCCTCCTCCTCTCCAGCTTTGAGATTTCCTGCCGCAACCCCGTGATGAGCCTCTCTGCCCTTAGCTCTGCAGCTCTCTGCTCGCTCTCTATCGTGTCTGCAAGATCGGCTCGGCTTCTCTCCACCAAGTCACGCAGGGCCGTGAAGATCTCTGCGCTTGCCTCCAAGTCCCTCTTTGAGTTCCTCTGATGACAAATGAGAGTTGTGCTATGTAGGATCGTGGCAGGAATTGCGGTAGTCATGTTTAACCTGTAGATTTACAGGTTTGATTGAAACAGCAAAGATGCCAAGATGTCCTTTAGCAAACTGCTCAATCTCACAATGGCCACGCCCACTTGTCCTTGAGGAGTGATGATGGGCTGCATGCACCAACTGTATCAGTAAAGCCAAAGAACTCACCTTGTGAAGTTCCACAGCATGTTTGATCTCCTCCACCTTCTGCTGTCTCTCAGAGATCATCTGCTGAACCTCTGTTGACATCCTCCTCATCTGAGCCGTTACCTTCTTCTCCTGCCTCTTGGTCTCCACCAGGACAGCACAGGACTGGCCTGGTCCTGTACTGGCACAGTAATTTAGGGTTTTTTTTCACAGTAGAAATACAGAATATCTCTCAAAACGCTGCAAAGTGGATGGACCTGCTACCACTGAGGTGTCGTTTTGCTTCCAGGCTCTGATCTTCTCCGCCATTTCCCTGGCAAAAGAATTGTGGCAGAGTTCCGGGCGCTCCTGAAAGACCGTGTTACATTTAGGACAGGTGCTAACATGGCTCCCGTCCCAGTGGGTGGTGATGCAGGCAGAGCAGAAGCTGTGTCCACAGGGGATGGACACAGGTTTGGAGAAGACATCCAAACAGAGGCCACAGTGAAACTGTCCTTCAGGCAGGACAACACCTGGAAAAGCCATGGGTGCGATACTCCTACAACCAGACGGAGACAGCATAAAGGTTAAAAATTACCCTCAACATATCATGTAATGCAGTTTTAGCACATATTTCAGCTGCTCTCACACACCTGGGCTTATCTGCCACCTATCACAATGACAGACAGGAGTCCAAAGTTCATTGAGGTGTTTGTTTCTTCCAATTCAAAAAACTTCAACTGGCCTAGACTGTGTCCGGTGTCATTTTTCTCCCCAGTAATGGCCCCTAACACCTGAGTTATTACTACTTTGGAGTATTGTTTATCTTCACTAATAGGGTGACCCAGCGCTACTCCACTCACCCTGCGCAGAATCAAACACATAAACACAACAAATAGGAGAAAAGCATACATGCCATATGGTGACTGATATCCCTGAGACATACCCCCTTATCTCACCTTTAAACTTACCTTTATGCGATAGGTCAGCTTAGCGTGCGAGCAGGTCCACAGTTGGAGTTGTGGCTGGAGCTGCAGCTCTGAAGTCCAACTCCTCCTCTCACCACTCCCATACCACATCACAGGCTGGCACCATTAGGACTGTGCACTATTTTATTCTACAGAAGAAAAAAGAAAAGAGAAAAATATGACATATATCTATTAAAAAACAAAATGTTCACATATTCAAATTTACCTTCAGGTGGTTGGTGAAGATGAAACAAAACAACAGAACAACAGAACAATTCTACTCACAAAACCGAAAGCACGGAAGAATGATTCATAAGAACGCCCTAAGGTAGAAAGGAAAGTCTGACACGTTATATGTGGCACAGAATAAACTTCCAGATGTCGCACTCACGTAAAGAGGCAGGACACATCGGTGTTTGTTTATACTCACTCAACCCACTTCTGGTAAAAATACACAAACAATCATCTGTACCATGGCGCGGTCTACAGAATACGCGCTGAGAAGAACAACTGCTCGGTGAGCGCTTTACAGCATCACGCGTTACCTTTTAGTCAATATTGACAGTTGTCCGAGGGTGGGAAATGATAGGTTTGTCCCCAATCCTCCGAGGGAATGTCGTCCAAGCGCTTTAAAATGGCCTAAAACTTTGCCTAAAACATTTAAAGTGCGAGAAACCACAGACCGGGACGGCCGATTTAAATTCAGAGCGGTTGCATGCATGATGTATTGACAACTGTTCTGTCCGACTGCAATTGAACGCCGCAGCAGCGGCAGGAGGCGTCACTCTCGCTCCCGGCGGCAAGTTAACGTGATACGAGTGTGTTCATTTGGATCCATCCGCCGACGTCTTCTCTGTCTGTCTGTCTGTCTGTCTGTCTGTCCGTCCGTCCTCATCTCCCTATACCGCAGACTGAAGTAACCGACTGGGATAAAACTACTTCAGTCTGGCAATAGATACCAATAAATACCAAACTGTCTAAAAACGTGGACAGTTTGCAAACGTTAACAAGTTACACCCTGTTAAAATTGCAGCACTGTCAAGCAAGCAAAGGGGAATGCATTGCAATTGCTGAGGACGTTATGAATACATGTCTCCATTTCTGCAATATGGTCACGAGGGGAGTGAACAGATGAAGAGTTTCCAGAGGACAAAGAACAGCACACAATGGCAACTGTACCTGTTCCATGGTGGCGTGACCGAGCCAAACATCCAGGTGCACACACCTGTGGAGGAGCAAATGGAGAAGCCCCCAGAAACTGAGGATCATCTCAGGTGGGTTTTTTTATGGTGCTGGTGCTCAAAAGGCAGCAATGTGCTCTGTTAGAGGGCATAAGTAGTGACCATGGCAGGACTCAAACCTGTAATCTTCTGATCCGAAGTCAGACGCCTTATCCATTAGGCCACATGGCCTGTTTGTAGTAAGCACGGGTGGCATCACCACCAAGTCCTCTCTGTGGAGGCTTTGAAAACCTGAAGATCATCTCAGACCTCCAACGAGGCTTTCACAACAGAGATGCCTGATGCAGAGGAAGTGAGGGTGGTAGGAGTCGATTTCTGTGATCGTCACTATGGTCAGACACCATATCCATCGGGCCACATGGTATTAGGTGGGTATTCAACAAAAAATCTCAAAATAGGTCTGGAGCCAGCATCCTCTTTGGTTAGGGGCCCAGCAGGCCTACCTGCCCCTCTCTGCTGGTGGTTGCTGGGTTCTTCCAGAGGCCACAGTGGCTACTTTGTCACAATGGTGGGAAGACCATATGCAGCCTCATATTTCTCCTCATATGACCTGAACGCAGAATCTACCAGCAATCTACCAGAGTAGGACAAGGTATGACATCTTCTCCTGTCGGCCACAAGTCATCACCTTGTCTTCACAAACCAACAACCAGAGGAGCCTATTCAGTGATGACCTGCTCCGTCTTGGTATGTGTATCTGTCACAGGGGTGACAGAGGCCATGGGAAGCATATTAAGGTCCTCAGGAAGGTCGACAAGCAGCAGAGTGGCGCAGCGGAAGCATGCTGGGCCCATAACCCAGAGGTCGATGGATCGAAACCATCCTCTGCTAGGGCAACTTTTTAATGCCGCCCTCCTCAATACACTAATTTCACTGCTTGTTCACACAAGTGGACAGTCCCTTGGGGGCCTAAGAAGATCACACCAAAACAACATGTACAAGCCCTCCAATGAGAGAGAAAATGTTTTATTAATGGGAAAGACAAGAAGGCACTGCTTGTTTTGGCCATCACAAGATTTGATGTTTGGCTTGAGTGTGTTTAATGGTCAATTATAAATGATGAGGCAAAGTGACAAACTTCATGCATAAATACATCAACGTGGACTGCATGTGTGTCTCTGTGTGTGTGGTGTGTGTGTAGTGTGTGTGTGTGGTGTATGTGTATGTGTCATGCCTGGCCTGTCATGGCCGTCAAGTTTCGCCTGAGCTCCTGCAGCTGCAGGATCAGCAGCGACAGCTGAGTGGACGTCGCCTCCTTCTCCCTCACAGCATCTATCAGCCTGTTAAGAGCGCCGCCCTGCTGGACTGGAGGACACAAACACACACACACACAAACAGTGGAGTGAGCGCAGGAGGGGTTTGGTGGAGCAGGAGGGGTGGCTGGTGAGTGGTGTGGGCGGGGCCTGATACCTAGGAAGTAGACGATGAGCAGCACAGAGAGCAGCAGTAGGCTGATGATGGCACAGCTCACGGCGTAGGCACGGGGAGAGGTGGGCCTCAGCGCCTCCTGCAGGCGGCGTTGCAACGTGTTGCCCAGAGGGGGCGCTCTTTGGTTGACGGCTGTCATGTCACATATGTATAGGTTCCCGTTTGCAGATGGTGTGTATGGGGGACGGGGCGGCTTCAGTCCTAAGATGAGTGGGGGAGAGGACGGAGTGAGAAAAGGACAGAGTGGAGTGAGGGAGTGCAGAGACAGGGGGAGAAAGTAAGGGAAGGAGAGAGAGAGGGAGAGGGAAGAAACGGAGACACAGAGACAGTGACAGAAGGAGAGAGAGGAAGAGAAACACAGGAGGAGAAAGTGAAAGAGGAGCGACGTGGAGCCAGTGCGACAAAATAGAGAGAGGGAGGGGATAAAAGTGGACGGACAGAGAGGGAGTGAGAGAAGGAGAGAGAGTAGAGAACGAGAGGGGAGAGAGAAAGAAAGTACATGGTGGGGAGAAAGGGAGAAACGGAGAGGAGAGAGGAAGAGTGAGGGTGGCGTATTTAGTGAGAGAGAGAGGGAAAGAAGAGGGAGAGAGAGAGGTGTGCGTGTGTGTGTGTGTGCGCGCGCACTTGTGCGCGCATGGATGTACCTCTGTGGTTGTACTTACCATGTATGTGTGGGTGAGTGTGTGTGTTTTACGGCCATTCTAACAAGTGTGTGTGTGTCTGTGTGTGTACCTCCGCGGCCTTTCATGCCGTGTGTGTGTACCTCCGTTGCCATACTTAATGAGCGTGTCTGTCTGTGTGTGTTTGTGTACCTTAGTGGCCTTTCATGCAGTTTGTGTGTACCTCATTGGCCATGCTCAATGTGCGTGTTTGTGTGTCAAGTCAAGTCAAGTCAATTTAATTTGTATAGCGCCAAATCATAACAGGAGTTATCTCAAGGCGCTTTCCAGGATGGAGCAGGTAGTGCTCCTGTGTGTGTACGTATACCTCTGTGGCCATGCTCGGCGTGTGTGTGTGAGCGGTGCAGGTCATTGATGGAGTCGACGGAGTGCAGCTCTATCTCGGTCAGGTCTCGCTCGCTGACCCGGTACAGCTGCGGCGTGGTCTGAGAGGACGAAGGGCGAGACATGGCCGCCGATGCTGCTTCC
>OMPJ01034548.1:0-23434 GCA_900312935.1 Carapus acus | reverse complement strand
GACAGCTGTGATAATATTTCTAAATAAGTAAGTAAGTAAGTAAGTAAGTAAGTAAGTAAGTAAGTAAATGAATGAATGAATGAATGAATGAATAGATAAATGAATGAATGAATGAATGAATGAATGGATGGATGAATGGCTGAATGGATAAATAGATAAATAAATGAATAAATGGATAGATAGATAGATAGATAGATAGATAGATAGATAGATAGATAGATAGATAGATAGATAGATAGATAGATAGATAGATAGATAGATGAATAAATATTACGTGATCTTGAATCGTGATTGAGAGAAATGTGACTGGGACATTTCAATCCAAAGACACACGTGACCGCCATGGCATTCACGTCTCTGGTCAGGATTTGTGGTTGGACAGCCACCCCTAAAAGAGAAGAAACTCAATTGCCCACAGTTTTTGAAATAAAAGTGCTCAAGAGGTACGCAGACTGACAGAAGCACCAAATTCATTAACACACACACACACACACATATAAAAGCGGGTATGCTCAAATCCTATCAGCAGTTGCTGTTTCTTCATATTGCCAGCCTGATATTTTTGCAGACGCTCCTCATCGAAAAACAAAACAAAAACATGTTCTGAGCAGCCTCATAACCATATCTCATCATCTGAGCAGCCCTTCATGCCAGCGGCTGCGGAGGGACGCAGGCATCCTGTCACGTCCCTCCCTTTATCGTGTGGAACTCATTAGAGAGGCTGGTGTGACGCCCTCCACTCTTAAATCCAATGATGTGGCAATGATCTGCATGCTTTTATGGAGAAGCGGGCACTAATGCTCATTATCGTGACAGAACAACATGGACGGCATCAAAACAAGCCCATCCTCCGCCGCAGAGTGAGGAGATGAGCGCGAGAGGCTCACGGACAATTTCGCCCATTATCTGGGGGCGCCGATTTCTGGGGTTTCTGGGAGATTTGAAGGAGGCTTCTGCTCCTCTGGCAGACGCTGGTTTGGTTCAGATTTTTACGGGCTGGAGGCTCGATTCTATTTCACTTCATTCAAAACAAACATGAGCGCTACATTTCGACGATGACATTAATTATGTCCCCCCATAGAGAATCTGCTGAGGGAAATAGGATAATTGAGAGTTATATAATGTTGTATTTTGATAGACCTCACGTCTGATGGATCACAAATGAGCTTTTGAATTGTTGGTTTCAATCAACAGCAAGACTGAAACAAATAAACACGCGCAATGAAATGAAACCAAAGGTTATCTTCAAACTTTCAGCAGTACACACACACACACACACACAAATACACACACACAAATTGCTCAGCAGGTGCGGCGCCACCAGACGTCTCACAACTTTGGATAATATCTGCAATCTCAATTTATCGCTGCAGGTGTAATCATCTGCAGGGCTGCAGATAAATGCAGCGTGATTCTCGAATGGCCGCAGTTCAGTCGCAGGTTGTTGTTGATGTTGAGCCGAGCTGAGCCGAGCCGAGCCGAGCCGAGCCGAGCTCATGCTACATGCACACAGCGGTCTCGACGGGGGGAAACTGCCTCTCTGCATTTGACCCGCCTCATTATTTGAGGTAGCAGGGCTTTGGTGTGTGCTCCTAAAGGGCAATTCTTCGTTTATATGCTCTCACAAATGCTTGGGATTGAACCAGCAACCTACCTGAGCCATGATATCACAAAGTCACTATGAATTGTTGCCATGTTGGTCACAACTGAGGTTTTTTCAGTTGTAAACAAATCTGCAATGCAGCTGTAAGTACCCACAATGCCTGTATGCATTACCAGTCTGACAGTGTGTGATGGCTGGATGTGTGTACACCAGTGTGTGATGCCTTGATGTGTGCCTGCCAGTGTGTGATGGTTGGATTTGTGTGAGGCTGCGCGGTTGAGAGTGATTTGCTCTGCATGTGCCGTGCAGGCTAAAGCAAACTCAGTGATCCTGTTCATGTTCAAATAAGGAAAAACCGAGCGAGCGAGGAGTCGTTTGCCTGCATTCGCCGCCTGATTAGGCAGCTTCCCACCGGAGGACCGGGTCTGATACCCGGATTCATTTCCTGTTTACGCTTCACGGCTATGCGGGAGTGATGTGGTCACTCCAGCCTTCATCGTTGGAGGAGGAGGAGGAGGAGGGGGAGTAAGGTGCGACTGGTTGGAGCCTCGCTGCAAAGTGCAGCCGTTTAATTGGAAACTCCGATTACGCTCGAGCTCAGCACTGGGAGACAACAGGAACACGCTCAGAGATGCACTCGCTCACTCCCCCGCCACAGCCGTTGACCCCTGCAGACGACCTTCAGCCTCCAGCAGCATGTCTGCAGTGTCAGGGTTGTCCCCGGGTTTGACCTTTGACATTACTGTCAGCTTTAAGTAGCAATATAAATGGAAATGACGCCCACAAACACACTAAATGGATACATAGTGTGTATGTGTGTGCGTGCGTGTGTGTGTATGTGTGTGTGAGGGAAAACAATATGGAACTCCCAGCATCCGAGAATGAGACCCATGGATGGGCTCTCTAGGTAGGTGGAAGCTTTTGGGATGGAGCCATGTACTGTAGGTGAGAGGGAAGAACTTGTTTGAAAACACTCAGCGCAGACGCTCATCTGAATTAATGTTTCACGTTTTGTTAGCTTCATTAACATGTGATCATATGTAGCATGGCTAGGTGGGACCACCAACTTTGAATGAATAGACCAAGACTTTTACATACACACGTGCATTTCTTCGTCTCCTTCCTCTTCTTCCAGCTGCTCCCTGTAGGGGGCGCCACAGCAGATCATCTGTCTCCACCCCGCTCCGTCCCTGTGATCATGAATCACTGATTATTAAACTACATCCATTAACCTTCTCTGTGGTTCTCCTCTTCTCCTCCTACATCCTGGCAGCTTCATCTCTAACATCCTGCGACCAAACCATCTTCACCTCGCCTCTCTGGCCTTCTCCTCAAATCGCTCCATATTTATTATTATTATTATTATTATTATTATTATTATTATTATTATTATTATTATTATTATTATATTATATATAATTATATTATATATTAGCATAAAAATGTAATATCGGTATCAGATTTTTTGGCTTTAAAACCGATAAAATAAAAACCGATAAAAATAAAATAATGTTTGCGTTACACCGAAATAGTGCCTATGCGCTCCTAAAGCGTTTACCGGCGCATATATCGGTATCGGCTGATATCGATATCGGTAAATTGAGAGTTGGACAATATCGGCATATCGGATATCGGCAAAAAAAGCCAATATCGGACATCCCTAATTTAAACAGCAGAAATAACGGGTGAGTTGTTTGGAATGTGGGTCCAACCAGTAAATGTGGCCTCCAGGCTGTTTGTTCAGTCCTGAGCTGGTGGGCCTGTCCCCATGTTTGATTTGTTTATCAGTGATCGACAAATCCAGCCACCCACATAATGAAAAACTTGAGTTTGAAAAGGCAAAGCCCGGGGAGGGAGATAGTTTCAAGCACTTCTGCGTGTGCCAGCAGGATTATGCAAATCACACGGCACAATCGGAAATGTGCGGGAACAAAGAAACGATGCTTATAAATAAAATATAAAAGCTAATGGGCTGCGATGGATTTGGATAAAAATAGAGCAAATGGCCACTGAGAGCCGAGAACTGCTGGTGAATTAACAGAAACGAGATGGACGGAAAACACCGTGGAGGATGATGGGACTTAGGCAGATGCCTCAGCAGATATCGCTAAGAATAGACTGACTTGGACCCCCCGTGGCCTCCTCGCGGTTCCATAGGAGGACTGCGGAGAAGAAGCACAGAGGCCAGAAGCTTGCCTGTTCAGGGCCTAGGCCTGTTCTGGACTCTTGTTAAGGCGTCCTTGAGCAAGACACTGCCACCCACCAGCTGTTCCCAAGCCCACAAAAAACGAAGAGGGCCTTAGAGGGAACAAAGGACGAGTTGGTTGGGACGCGTGGACTGAGCTGCTCTTTTGTCTCATCATCTTACACTTTTTCGAATTGTACCAGGGCCTGGCGCCAAATGTGCCTGGCCACCGATCAGACCCCAAGAATAGGTTTCTGACCATCGCTCAGCAGCAGCGCGGCGAGGTGCTTCATCATTTCTCCTCTTATAGCTCGAAGGCTGCTGACGCACTGATTAAATAAATGACTCTGCCGGCTGTAACAAAGGACCCGCTGCATCTAGAACACGGACGAGCCGGAGATGACCTGTGTGCGAGCGACCTGAAAGGATGGTACGGGCGGCTGGAACGGACCCCTGCCGGCATCCAAACAAAGCCACGTGTTCTGCAAAAATAGGAGCCTGGTGAGGACCCTTTTCTTTTTTTTTTTGTGCCTGGTGTGTGTTGACTTGCTGAGAATGAAAAGAGCAGAAGTGAGAACACCCTGCCACAGCATTCTGACACCTTTGCTCTTTTCTAAACTGCTGTTCAACCCAAACTATGAAACAATGGATGGAAAAATGTGTCAGCATCTTTGGTTTGTTGTTATGGACTGCTGGCTCCAATCTGCAAAGGGCATAGACCTTTAACTGGCACTTTGTTTTTAAGAACTTTTTTTTTAAGAAAAAACTAGAAAGGAACACAGTTTATGTAGAAGCGTATGATTTGTTCACTGTCATGCCTGCTCGAAATAGGCTTGGAACCTGCGAATGGAATTCCGTTGGGCAGTCATCCAGAGACAGAAGGTGTCTGCCTCTATCTCCACCTAGAGGGCCCATAGGACTCATGGCAAAGGCACCATCAGGACGACAGGGTCGAATCCTGGTGCAGGCTGTAAACACACTTTGTGGACAAAAGTGACCTAATTACGTACAGATGTGCAGCTGCCCATCCCAAAGTGAGGCAAATGAGACAGAGAAAAGGTGGAAGCACGCCGGCTCCAGAGTCCAGCTGCGGCGACCTGACCGAAAATGACCAGGAACAACAGGGCGGGGATAAATGTAGCCAGTGCCACGACAGTGATCCTGAATTGAATCCTAAAACATCCCCGTTCAGAGAGGTGAGAGAATATCTTCACACGAGGTCCAACCCAGAAAGCAAAGGATGATGGGAGGCTTCCACTCTTCCTGCAGTGCCCAATCACCAGCTCAGTAGTGCTAGCTCGTGGTTTGCTACCCAGGTACTAGCCAGACGCTAGTTTTTACTCACAGGCCACTTAACAATCAACCTAAGTAATTGGAACTTAATGTAAGTACGATTGTGTTTCACCTGCTCCCCATTGTGTCTCTACCGCCTTGTATTGAATGTCCCTGTCCGCCCACAGTAAGTCCTCACGTCTTCATCACACTTTGTCTGTCAACTCCTGTGAGCTGCTTCTGGCTGTTGCTGGTGTTTAGCTTTGCTCTTGCTCCCAGTGTGTGTTATTCTCAGTGTTCCCTGTGCTCCTGGTGTTCCCTTCCTGTCCCCTGTCACATGTCCTTGATGAGTTTGCCTTTTGCCTTGTCCCACGAGAATTTGCTTGTATTACCTCCCCGCGATTTACTTTATGTCAGTCTCTCAGACCCTGCCTGGGTCTCGTCAGAGGTTTATCTGTGCCTTGTCAAACAATTTCATCCTGCTTCCTCCTGCATGCTGGTCCGCACTCCTTTCCCTCGCACAACCCCTTCATGCTCCCCTTGCGCTCTGCGAGGTGACATTTCCTTCTGTACCTCAGGTTTCCGACACCTGAATAAGTGTGACACAGACACTGAATATGTCTTTCTTCACCTAACATACTGGACATGTTGTGTAAACACAAATTGGATGGAACACTACCTGTGCTGTGTTTGACATCAGCCTCAGTGTGCAAAGAAACTATCCCCCTCAATGATTAACAGATATTCTGTTACTCAATAAGAAGACACAGGGCTAAAAATGAGGAATTCTCAATAATGTGCATGTCGCCCCTCCTTGTTTGTGTGGTTTTCACACTAAGCTCAGCCCCATCAGACGTTTGTGACACTTGACTGGCGTGCAGATCGGCGTCTGTAACGCTGAGTCACCGCCAGTTTGGTCAATTCAATGTTCTGCCTCTGGAGCTAATTTAGATAGCGCCTCGCTATTTTTATACTTACAAAGGAGCTGCTCAGCGCACTTGGTGTGTCTTAACCATTACGACTCTGACAGAGACAAATTTATCCTTTGTGCAGGACCAGACAGCTAATCGGAGGTCTCAAGTCTTTCTCTGGAAACAGTGTGAGCTACAAAATCCTGTCCAGATTTTAATGACCACCTGCATGTGTGTGTGTGTCGCGGGTAAAGTAATAATGAAGAAAATGAGGAAAACATGATGACAAATGAGTGGGCGGGGAAGAAAACGCATCAGGCACATCAGGCACATCTTCCCACACTCACCTTCACTCTTCCTCCCATCATCCGTCACGACGCCGTTGGCGTCGCCCAATGAGATTTGAGAGAAAGTGAGACGGACGAAAGGGAGAAACATAGGAAAGAAGATATTTTGGCTTGCCGCACTCTATCACTTCCCCTTCCCGTGTCATTTATCTCCGGGAGCCGGGCTGAAGCGGCCGACCTTGAGCTGAATGTGACCCCCCCCCCACGGGGTCGGTCCTTCCTATATGTGGCTCTGGGTTGAGACGGTAGTCCTGCTAACGATGCACAGCCAAATATGGCGCACAACCGAGACGCGCTTCTGGATCGGTGTTAACATTTTGCAGATGATGCAAATACATGAAATTTTGTCTGACGGAGTCACGGCGTTAGAAACGTGATCCATGTTTGCTCCAGATGGGACGAGAGTGAATCACTGCCACGCAAGCACATCAGCGTCATCGTCGACGCTCTCCGCTGATGTGAGATAAATCGTACGTTCGTGCTACAAAGACTGAAAGACACCGATGGACTTCAGACAATTCTGGAATCAAAGGCTCTTTTTCTCTCTCTCCGAGCAGACAGATGTAAGCAGTCGGACATCGCGCTGTGTTCTGATAAACACAGCCTCGTTTCCGACTCTGCTTCATCTGTCTTGCTGGAGCGGCAGACAGATGTTGTGGTGTCAAGGGTCAACGTTGGATCGTCTCTGCCCATATGACACCAGCCAGCTGCCGAATAGCGCTACAGAGAGTTACATCACATCGCAGATTTAGGCTTAACATCCACCAGGAGGCCTACAAATAATTAAAAGTGTGCTGAGGGTTGCAAATTGCCGCATTGCTGTGCTTTTATTCTGTACTTTTATTAAAGCTCGCTCATTGCTCAGCAGTGTTCTGAGGTCACGCACAATAGACGAGGAGACCACATGAGGAAAAGAACCTCGGATCCTTTCAAAGGATTGCAAAGAGCTTCAGCGGAGAGGTGTGACACGCTACCAAATCTCTCTTTTCCATCTTTGGTGCTGTGCCTGTATTTCCATTTGCCCCTCTCCCGCGTGTCTGACAGCTGCTGCTTAGCAAAGCTGCTCAGCCACAGAATGAGAAAGGCAAAAAGTTCATTTATCACCACTCTGTCTGTCCACTGTTAGAGACAGCTTTCTTCTCTCTAAGAATCCAGCAGGAGCTGGGTTGCTGGAAACTGTGGGCTCTTTCAGAATCGAAGATAATGCCTCTATTGTCAGCGCACCTCTGTAGCAAAAAAGTGCGTAATGAAAACTGAAAAATGAAGACTGACAGCCACATTTTGGGTGCATTCGCATCAATAACACTAAATATATTGCACAGTAGTACCTTGAGATACAAGTTTGATTCATTCCGTGATCGAGCTTGTAAATCAATCTGCCCATACCTCAAACGATTTTTGTGAAATCTAAAATAACTTGATTAATTTCCAGAATAATCAGGTTTGGTCCCAGTTAAACATTTGTTGTGAACATCGCCCTCTTCGAAACATGTGATGATAGCCCTCTTCGAAACATGTGCCTTAAAGTCTGCATTAGATGCTTCTCCATGCCTCACCATCGAGTGGATGTTGGTTCTCTTCTTGAAGTTCTCAAACCACCCATGATGAGCCTTGAATGATTTTTACAATGCCGAATTTCCTGTTGCCTGTAATGTCAAGTTGTCATAGGTCGTAGGTACGTGTGTACCCGTGCACCAACTAGTGCTGGTGTCCCCAAGTACAACACAAAACTCGGATTTCCACTCGTATCCAGAACACAAATATGGACCAGGAGACACTTCGTTAAGCACTTCGTAGGTCAACGTACTGCTGTACATGGATATCCGCATTTGGATTCAGGAATGTCTTGTTCGCAATCAGTGAGAGATTAGCTCTCCATCTGAAGGAGATGGACGAGGAGAAGAAGAGGAAGAGGAAGGTCAGAAAGTTAGTCTCCAGGCCACTAGACTGTTCGATCCCAAATGTTCGAGCTTCCCTCTAGCACGTCAAGATAAGGCTCAATGCCAGCTGAAGGCACCGCTGGCAATAGAGAGGGAGGCAGAGCGGCAAATAAGAGAGCGAGACACAACAAGATTGGTGTTTGGATTGTACCGGGTCATTGTTTGCGAGGCAGAACAATAACGTTGCGGCTCACACCGTTCCGGTGACTTCTTCTGATTAATATTCATATCTGACCCTCACGTCCCCTCTCAGCATGGAGACGTTGCTGTGAAAACATCTGCAGGTCAGTGGGCACAGAACCGCAGATCCGATCACCGCGATCGGATGCGTTACATTGAGATGTCGGACGCGTAGTGAGAACAGAGGAGCGAGGGACAAGGTCGTCCCAGTGTCCTCTCTACAAAACATGTAGCTCATCCTTGGCATTGGCGAGACAACATCCCCAATTAAACACAATCTAATCTGTATGGCCACTGCTTTGAGTTACCTCGCCGGCAAATTGCAAAGCGCGGATAAAAGGCGTCGTCCAGGGGTCAACTTTGTTTGAAGGTGCTCGCCGGCAGCTGGCTGGGCCCGGACCGGCTTTTATCAGCCACCAAACTAGTACAGAACGCCAAAGCACATATCTGGATTTGCATCCTCCACAATCGGTGGGAGGTGATTTCAAAGCGTTGCTCGCCTCTTGATCCACTTTTGAATTCCGCACCAGAAATCTAGCAAACACATGGAAAAATAAACACTCCCATGTTTGAATTTTTCGCAGATTAGCCACGCCGCCTCACTTCGGCCGACGCAGCAGTGTGTGTTTGCATGAATGATGAATGGGATTTCTTTGCACGCCACGAGTCTTCTGAGGGAATATTTGAAGAAACATGAATTATGGATCCGGTGACGTGTACGCAGACATTAGCTGTGGTGATAAAGCCAGCAGAACAACTGGATGGGCTACATATTTAAATAGGCCTCTTCCTTTGTCGACATGTCATTCAGGCATTAAAGATTCAAACTCTGCCATGGACCAACATTAGAGGGATTCGTGGGGCGAGTGGGTTGGAGACGAGAGGCGTTTTCTGTCCAGCATCATCATGGCCGATAAGCCTGGAGCATGAGCTGCATGTTTGTGTGTGCCGGTTGTCCTATAATACCCATGCGGACGCTTCGTGCGACCGCTATTTTGATGCTAATCATGTTGTGATATTTATGTTTACAATTCAGCATTCATTGCTGGGCGACTTCATTTATTTACCTGAATGTAAACAAGAAAACTGCACTACCTGCAGTATCACAGCGACAAACACAACACTCTATCTCAGTGTAAGATGTTGTGGTGCATCCTGCGATGAGTCTGAGTCTTTCTGCTCTATTTACTTTCCCTGCAACAGCACCCATTCCTGATCCTTATCCACCCTCGGACGTGAACCAGGCCACAACTTACCAGAGGGGAAACCCAGACCACCACAGTCTATTTAGTGGTTTGATAAATCATTGTTGACCAAGAAGGTTGGCTTAATCACACACCAAGACCCGCATCACTGACCAAGGTCTCGGCCGTCATTAAAAATAGCAAATGAACCCGTCAGCCTTTTGCCAAGGTGACGTCGCAGATCTTCTAACAGCGAGGTGGGGATTGGTTTGGATCCTGAAGTGTTAGACGCATTCATCTGGTGTGTTTGTTTGTTTGTTTGTTGGCTGGTACATTGCCTCATCTTCGTCTGCTTTAGGTCATTCGCCATCATTTGCTCGCTTTATTAACTTTCTGTCACTCTCCTCACAAGCATTGCCGTGCTTTTGGCTCCTTGCTAACGAATCGTCCTTCAGACGGCAGATCGGAGCGTCTGTGTCTTTGCTCTGTCTGGAAAATAAAGATAAATCTTCTCAAATGCGATCTGTTGGAGCGTACAGCTTTGAAGGTGCGGTACAAAAGTCCGGTATTCCAAGCCCAAGACTGAGTTTGAGGATCAGCCACGTCATTTGCCTGTAAACAAAACTGACTTTGTTTACAATGAACACCTGCACCACTTCGCCGCTCTCCAGTTACACCCAGTGTGCACCAAGTAGCTAAACACCACTTACTTCCTTTTGTGTGTTTGTGACAACACACGCTTTTGGGCCGCCACGTGTGGGACCACTTACAAGTCACGCCCCCTCTGTGGCCAACACAGCCGGCCGATGACGTTGATGCCTCGCGGCTCTCTCCATTTGATTATGCAATGAAACGCAGAGTTGTGTGGACCGATGTGTAATGGCTTATGCAAGAACCACTTAGACCTTTGAGGACTTCCATGTAATCTCTGAACATGCTATGTTATGTAGTACACTGTATGTGTGTGTGTGCTTGTGTGACAATTTGATGATAAGTGCTCGCTTTCGGCGTGGTTTGCATTTAACATGAATCGTAAATTCCGTTTTAATAAATTCTGACAGCTGATGCGGCAGAGCTGAGGACGTACTTGGAGATACAGATGAAGCTGCGAGCGCCAGAGTTTTTTTCCAATGCAATTTAATTAGCTTGTCCTAAATTAAGATGATTGTGACACCTCATTTTATACCTCTCAGCCTATAGACAGAGAATGGAGTAAAATTGAGATGTTAATAATTAATAGTGGACATTTTTCAAAAAGTGAAAAATTTGACTACTTGGTCCAAGTCTATTAATACTGTGGCAAATGAGAACATAAGGGCACGATATTCTATCCCCTCTTCTGACAGTTTTTCTTTTTTCAGATTCTCGTACAATATTCCCCATTTCATCTGGGATACTGTATTATGCGTGTGTTCTGTTAGATAGATTATGGGACACTATGGTGCACAGCTGTAGATTTACAGAATAATCACTCCTAATCCACAATGTCACTGTTTCTTATTGTGCACGCACACATGCACACACACACAAGCCACTACCCCTGGGGGCATACATCAGTGTGTCCCATCCTCTTTCACAGCTGGCTGAAAGAACCCTTTTTCTTCTCAACTCTTCGTTCTTCCAGCATAAAGTTTGAGATGCACCTCCTAGAGCTCACAATACTTTCACAGCGCCTTGATCCAGAGTCCGTGCTTTCTTGAGAAACAACCAGGATTCATCAAGGCCGCAGGAAAAACTGCCATGTTGGTGGGAGAGAAACATTGTTCTGTAATAAAACTGTGGAGTGATTTGTTGACAGGTAATTCCCATCTGGGGGTTTGAGGTAATGTTGTACATACAGAAACATTTAGCGGTAAATCCCTCTTGGTGCTGCCTGATCATCACAAAAACACAGCGCTCAACTCAAGTGTGTCTTTGTTTACTTTAATTTATACTCCCACAAGTTAATCAAACAGTCTGACAACAAGAAAAAAGACCCATCATGGCAAGACGGGTGTTCTGTAGAAATAGGGGACAAATTGCAAATCTTTCAGTGTTCAGCCAAGCAAAACAATGGCCCTATGCTGTTTGCACTCTGGTTAAAGATGTGGGGATACCTGAAACACTTTCAACCAAGTTTCCCTTTAGCCAAAAGTCTCCTGTCTAAGGTTGAAGAATCACTGAAGAACAATGTTGAGCTAAAAAGGGGGAAATGGCTATGGACACCGGCATTTCATGCATTATGATTCATACAGAGGAAGAACAGCAGCATCAGGGCCTGAACAACACACAGACTGTATAAATTTCTCCCCAATTAGACATGTAAATCTTCGCAGACTACTTTGCTTGAGAACTGTCCTGATCAGCAGTTGTGTGTCAGGCACGAGAGGTGTCACGAGCAGCTGTAATGTCGACTAGGACGCGAAAAAGACGCAGGGAGCGATGAGCTCAGTGACGAGGTTCTCTCAGAATCTTGGCCGTAACTTTGCATCAGCGTCTAAACCCATCACACCCGTCGCCCTGGCATTAGCCAACCATCTGCGTGTCTGCATGCGGAGATTGATGGCTGCATCAGGCAACAGCAAGGACCACAGTCCAAGCAGGTCTATAAATAGATTCTGCAGCCAGCGCACACATCTGTCATCACGCATCACATGGCCATGAATATCTGATCATTATTCATTGATAAAACATGCAGGAGTTAGGATGACACAAGTAAAATTATATTGACGTGGGCGGCAGCGTTTTGATTTCTGATGTGTTTGGAATGATGCGGTGACACAGGGATTAAATGGTGTGTGATCTCCTCGCCTGGAGGCTGGATTTTCATCTGGTGAGGTCTGAGGAATATCAAAACGCCACAGAGGGGAAGAAATACTGCTTTGCTTGCTTGTGCAAGAGCGAGTCGCGTGGATGTCAAACGGCAGGAAGCACAGATTTAAAGCAGAAAACAATAAAAGTGACAATAAACGTGACAGAGCAAGAGAAGGAAGAACTGGAGCCTTAAACATTCACTTTGCTCTGAGATAAAATCCAGGTTTGGCTGCGGAGTTGAAAAATGTAAACGGCTGTCAGAAATGATACAGACCCTGAGGACCTTGAAAGAGGCAGGCTGAACACGTGCATGGTCAAGAATGTGATTCACCATGGTGAGGTCTTCTTTCTCGTGACGGGGAACATGCTGTGTAGCACAGTGTTATTTGCAGGTCAGTTGTGTCAGGCGCTATCTTGACTGCAAGACTCCCATAACAACGCTCTCCTGCGATTTTACCCTGCTTTACAACATCGAACAGGAGCTGTCAGAGAGCTGTGGACGGGGATCCGTGACCACCAAGTGCGTTGATGGATGAGTGTGAGTTACGTTGCGTTAAATCCAGCAGGACGATGAAATATGAAGCAAAGTTGTCAGTGATGTGGTTTTATTACTGAGCTACCGTAACTGTCGGCCATAAGCACGCCAACATAAAAAAAACCTAACAGGTACCAATAATTTAGGTGGCGCCCTCCACTAAGCGTGCCAACTGAGAGAGAGAGACACACACACACACACACACACACACACTTATGGTGGCACCGGCCTCCTCCTACTCTCAGCCAGCCAGCTTATTACAACACGTTCAGGAACGGTAGGAATTAACAGAAATCCGCACAGAGCAGTATTTACCCATCAAACATAGATGCTACCCTATATTATGCTATGAAATTATGATTCAGACTAGTGCCTTGTGTCTTATTTACCACTATCAAACGAATGAATGTCACACAGGCCTTTTGTTCGACTCTGTGCACATAATTACCCGACAACAATACGACCTACGCCGTTTTGGTTGCGCAATCATGTTTTGCCACTAATTGGACATCTGGAAACACAAGACCACCTACTAATGTGTTTGATACATCCGGTATTTATGCCGCATTCATTAAAGAGGAGAGAGTGAATACATCACAGCTTCACAAATGCAAATTGCAGGCTTCAAATGTGCTGTTGATCACAACACAACTCCATACCTCCCACAAGGCTGCAGGTGCGTGATTACTCGGTGACGACTCAAATATGCAGGCTATTGTCAAGGTAATAGCTGTGGTTTGGATGTATAGATATAATTCAGGCACTCCAAAAGAATCACAAATTTAAATTGTCACCATTGCACAGCCTAAATTGGTTCAAATTAAGCTTATCATTTGCACCTGGAGAGCTGCCACGCCCATCCCATTAAAGAAGAACTAAACTTCTTTAATGAGTCTGCGATAAACAGTACTGATCGGTTCTTGTTCAAATAGAAATATAAATGTGGCCCGCTAGATCCTGTAATGTGGCCCGCGAGCACTTGAGTGACTGTTTCTCCTTCATATAAACAGTCCCTGTGCAAGAGCCATCATTGCACTAAACAGGCTTTGAATTGCCGCTTTCTTTTGTGAGTCTTTTAATCAGGGTTGTTGTTGTCTGAGTCATGTGGGGGCATACGTGTGTGCATGTGTATGTGCGCATATACGTATGCATGTATATGCACGCACATGTATGGATGGAGATGGATGTGTATGTATGGACGAATCTATGAATGTGTGTATGGTGGCATGTGTGTATATGTGAATTTATGGGTGTGTGTATGGTTGCATGTGTTTGTATTCTACTATCTAAAGTGGCACTTGAACAGGAATAGCACCAAGCAATTTCGTTGCACTCGCTGTGTGACAATAAATTACATTCTATTCTATTCTATTCTATTCTATTTTGGTAATTGCCATTGACACCTGGCCCCTTAGGGACCACTGCCATCGTGGTGTGGCCCTTGGTGAAAATGAGTGTGACACCATTGGAGTAGATCAATCACTGTGTTCACCAGAATTATTAATGATCCACTGCAGACGCCGTAGTGAAAAAAAACCTATTGATTAACTGCGCATGTGCGTTACAGGTTGGCGGGCTCTCATGGACACGTTGCTTATACATGTGGACTGCTAGCACCATTGTAACATCAATCACATTTGGAGTTTTATACTGTCTCTTACTTTTCATATAAATTTAAGCGTCTTCCAACAGTCGGTTCAAGACTTTTGAGTTTTATTAAAATGAGGGGTAGTACAAATCAACGCATGTCATGTTCTACTCCAGGTGACCTGCAAGCCTCCGTGCCATCTCAACATTAATGCACATATTTACTGTGCAATGGCTCCTGCGTGTGCAAGAGGGAGTGCGCACCTGAGCTCCTGAACGCTCCCCGCGGGAAAGAGGAGGCGCAGGGGGGCCGGCTTACGGACACAGGTTGGGGGGTAGAACCGGGAAGAGGAGCTCGGAGCGAGAAGAGGAGGAAGCGGAGGAGGAGGAGGAGAGCGGCAAAGGTGGTCCGTGGAGGAAGGGGAGGCGGAGAGAGAGAGAGAGAGCGCGGGAGGGAGGGACAGAGTGCGAGCAGGAGAGAAAGAGAGCGAGAGAGAGACTGCGATGAAGACTTGAGAAGAACACCCGCTCTTTCTCAGCTTTAATAAGCGCTCACAACATCCAGCGGCAGTCGGCGCGCCGGAGGAGAGGAGAGCGGTGAAAGTGCCACAGCCGCCGGAGGAGGAGAGGACACAGAGGAGAGGAGGAGGAGGTGGTGGAGGAGAAGCTCCATGAACACAAAGAGTTGCCGCCAGCACCCGAGGAGAGCAGAGGGCGCCTCCCTCCCGTCTGGCCGGACCTCCCGAACTTCAAACTTCAGGCAGAACCTTCTCCTCCACCGCCCCGCACATGTGGTGAACTAAGTCCGGAGCTGGTCCGACCTCCGCACCGCCACCGACAGCGCGACCCCCCGTGTGCTCAATATGTACCAGGGCCACTCACAGGTAAGACCACTCCCGCCTTCGCCTACCGCCTTCCCGTCCTCTGCTTCCCGCCTTCCCGCCCTACTCTTCCCGCCGTCCCGGACCGGGCAGATCCGGCGTCCGGGCACTCCTTCTCACTCCGGGGGTACCAAGGGCACTTTGAGCCGTCCCTGGGTGGAGGTTTGACCCTTGACTCGTTTGTTTTTGACCGCTACTAAAGCGGCGAAACGACCGCGGAGGACGCCAATCCCCTGCGGGATCACTGAAGTTAGCCCCGGACGCATGCTTTGACGATGCCCGCTGAGGAAACGTGCGTGCATGTGTGTGTGTGTTTTGCCTTAGTGCGTATATTAACAAGCCCAGCAAACTGGCAACAACAACAACAAACAGTCTTTTTATCTCCCATTTATCTGCATACGTCACACTTGGCAGGCTGACGTCACAGCCAAGCATCCCACTCGGCTTGGAGGATATAATAACTGTGAAGACGCATGACCAAAAAAAAAAAAAAAAAACGGGGTAAACAACCTCATTTGGAGACATCTGAGGTCTCAAGGCTCAGCTATTTCTCCCCTGGAGTGTGTGTGTGTCCTTGTGTGTGTTAAAGAAGTCATGTGAAATGATTACATATGCCTGGCTGTGCTGTAAACAATACTCTCTCTCTGCAAATCCTTTCTATTTTAGATGCAGGGATTGAAATGAATACCGTGAGTTGACAAAGATACTTAGACTCTCGCAGGTAGTTGATTATGTAAGAAAACATTAGAGTCCAGAGGGTTAGAGAGCAAAATTTAATATTTCATGACATATTACCCCAGCTGGTGTCATCAGAAATGCATGAAAAAGCAGGCGGCAGCTGTTGCCAAGATTACCGCAGGTATACCTCATATTTTAATTTAAAAAAGATTCAACCTAATAAAGCACGAGGTGTTGCATATTCCTCTGTGATCACACTGCAGCGTTCCATATTTCACGTTGTCCCCCCCTACGTTTTACTCCCCCCAGATCACATCATCCTCCTCAATGCTCAAATCCCACTTAAACAATTAGCGGCCTATTCCAACCCATTCTGCGCGGCTAATTTAGCAGCGAACGTCCAGTGAATTGGAAGCAGTTGACTCGTGGGTCTGTTATGGATCTACCTGCCTTTAGAGCTGCACTTTTCTGCCGCTGACATTGTGTCTTTTCATTTGTGTGCCCCTGTAGTGCTGTATTTATTGTCAGACAGGTGCTCTCATCAAGTAAAAGCTGTTATTGGTGGATGTCATTTTGCCAGCTTTCTCCAGGCAGAGAAGTCTCTGTGCAAATTGAGACGAGGAAACACGTCCCTGCTCCCTCACGACAGTGTGACGTAACTTGACGGGAAGCTTTGGGTGACAAACCTCCACATTCCGGGTCTTGTCTCGTCTGTGGCTTGGCTGGAATTGACTCGCACGACACCTCTCTGCACTTAAGTCATTTGCTAGAGTTGTTGTGTTTTTACCACCATTTCTCTCGCTCTCTGCATAAATCCATATTTTAGAAAAATTTGTTCCCAAGCGAGCAACATTTGTTCACTTTTGGTGAATGAATGTGGCCCGATAATGGGAGGAAGTTCCATGTTCCCCATTTGCTACCAAGTGAGTTGGTACTTGTGATGCGTTCGCTGTTAAGCCAGCAAAGCCTGCGAAAATAATTAATGAACACGCGTAATCTCAGTGGAGCCTCAGTGGTGATTCATCGTTATGTGGTTCAAATATGTCGGCATCTGCTGGATTTGGCGACGATGCCGGTCCTTGTCCTGACAGTGCCCTCGTGTTGACTTGGGATTGCTCCGCTTGGACGATATTCCATCTGCTGTCGCCTCGCACAAATGGAGAAATGCACGGCTATGCTACTTTCCTCTACTTGCCGCGGCCCCGCTGAGTTATGCAGAACATTCCTCGGATGCTGCCTGATATGTGTGAGTAACAACAAAGCCCACTGTTGGACAGAACTCGTGTTGTTTCTGTTCGAGTTGCTTATTCAGCAGTTGTGAAGCTCCGTCCGAGATCGATCCGGCGAAAGAAAAGGGAGCGCTGGGAATTTGGTGTCAGCAGCGATGCTCTTTGTGTGGGGTGCACCCGGAGTGCAAGTGAAGGTGCCACGAGTTGAGCTGAATCGGCACTCCTGCCCGTCCTTATCAAACAAACGGCGAGGGGAGCTGTGGTTGCCGTCGGGGGCTGTGCTGCGTGTGTCGGTTGAGATGTAATGTATCACAGAGAGGCGGAAAATACAGCTTCTGTTACTTTCTCGAAGCGCAGGCCTCCATCTAATGATGCTTTATCACCCCGGAGGTGCTCTCATATTTACAGTGATTAAATGTGTGTATGGAGTGCATAAATGACACCCTCGCTTAATGGAGGTGCTCCAAGGTCCTTGAATATTTGCTCTGTCAAGCACAACATAATTGCGTAATTTGATTACCAAATTCGAGGCACCTCCAAGGAACATGTTCATCTTCATCAGAAGCAGATGTAAGTACCCCAAGAAAGTACATGTTCATTAGAGTATTGCGTTAATCTTTCAGTGCTGTCTACCGTGTGTTTTGGTGACTGAAGGATGAATTGTGTGTAGGATGTGGCGCGATATGCAAACCTCTTCAAATGTACCTTGAGCCTTTTTTTGTGCGGTGGCTTTGTCTATCTGTGTAATCCCAGCGTATCCCTTCTTGTTTCCCTCCCCTTGTAACGCAGTCGTCAGCTTCCTCTCGCGGGACACCACCTGATCTGTTTCTTTTTCTAGAGTTCCCATTCCTGCTTCCGTGCAGCTCTCGGAGACAAGCAGGCCACACCTTGGTGGCCGCTGCTGACATGGTATGTTGTAGTTCATTAGTTCCGAGGTGTTCGGCTGGAAGTAATGAGTCCTTAGGTTTAAAAATATCCCCGCTAATGCACAGAGCAAACAGAGCAGAGCGCTACAGACCGGATTGTTTTGTAACAATTGGCTAACCGTTAAAATAAGGCGATGGAGATGGTCGGCGGTCAAGATCGAAAAGTCAGCGTGCAAGGTGACAGAATATCGACATGAGCGGGGGCCTAAACAAGCAGCGGCATAATACAGCTACATAATCAATCGCTGCCACGCCGTCGCTGGGGGGTCATCACCTGGGGTTTAACCGGACTAAATCTAAAGCCGTTATTTACTGTGGTGCTGGTTGTGTCATCAGTCCCTCTCCCGCAGCTCTGTTGGTCCACCTCAAGGCAGGGCAGAGGGATCCTGGAGGCTTTATACCCAGAGACCTTCTTGATTTAATGAACCATGGTCTTGATTAAAAGCGGTTTAATAGGCCTGCCTATTTCAGGACCCGGGATAATGAGCGAAATCGGGCGGTATGCAGGCAGCAATGAAAGCGCCGCTCGCCGTGCGGGAGATGGCGGTAGAGAAAGCAACCCCTCAGCCATCACAGGCATCCGAAGCAAACCAATTAATATTTCGGAGGCTGATATCCTCATTGTGTGAAATGAGCACGACGGCATTAATTGCAAACAGTGTGGCAGCGTGATGGCAGCTAAGGATCTGCGCACCGTTGGTCGTTTTCCACCGTCGCCATTAATCAGAAAACATTTTATTCTTTAACATCCAGGAATAACCGCTGCTCTTGCTCAATTAGGTAATTTACTGCAATGCTGTCAATTCTCTCCTTTCAAAGTTTTTATCAAAGGCAAACGATCTTGGGGAAAGACTCATTAACAAGAGCTCCCTATCTTGGGAAGGAATGTTTGTCAAAAGCGGTACAAATGCTTCTTGGATGACTTCTCTTTTGTTAGAAGCAGGCTGGATGAGGACCTGGCAGTCACAGATAAGATGAAACTCTGCCCCTTCTGGCATGGGGCTGTATGACACTTTCTCTGAAATTAAAAATCGAAATTAATGTTTTAATATCCAGCATGAGCCTCCCCTCACCGTTAACCTGACCTGGGGAGTGCGTCATAGTTTTCGCTTTCTTCAGATTGAAAACATTTGGTTTCGTGAGGAGAGGGTGACGAACTAGAGTGAACTGTGCCGCTGCAAACCCGAATTATGCGCAATCTGCAATGTGTCACTGTGATTAGCTGCATGACTGGCACCGCGGCCTCGGAGGACTCTCTCCCTCTTCGTTTGGGACCTTCGGCGGCTTTAGGCGCTTAGAGGCCACGCTATTGGGGACTAGGAGGGATTCAGACAAACATCTGCAGTGCTTCCTCAGGATGATTTGTGTAGCCAGGACTGTCGCTTTGTCATTTTGCTCTTACTGTCATCCTTGCTTTGCGTACTATCTACAGTATGTTTACTGTATATTACCACACAGTCAAACACAGTGCGCTCATCCTGCTTGAACAGTTGCAATCTGTTCAGCGAACATTCCATTTGTCCTCCATCTGTCTCTCTGCTTTTTTAATAAAGATAATACAAACTTTTTCCATACTGTGCGCACAAAAATGAGTGAGTGTGCTTTCGTGCATGCGTGGGAGGTCGGATTGGTGCGGACGGGAGCGGCTGCTGCGTCAGCATACATGTAGAATCCTCTTATTGAGGTCTGAGTGCTTCGCTGTGCGTGTGTGTGTTTGATGTGATGGAAACGAACAGACACCAGGTTGCCGCTCTGAACGGCGACCGGTCCACATCCCTGACAGGACGCTGGCCTGCAGCCAGGCGGCGCCGCTGTGGTCAACATGCCGGTGTCGAGCTCTCGTCCCCGCTGTCTAATCTATTCTTAATATTCTGAATTAATGAAGCGGAAAGAAGCCGTGGAGCTTTGATGGGATTGGAGCAATGAGAATTGGCACATTCACACTCCGCACCGTCACCGCAGCTCAATGAAGCAGACAAATATTGCCACCCCAGCAACGCCGATGTTTACATATTTCGATGGAGACTGTGGGTAAGGGGGCGAAGGATTTTGCAATGTCAATATGAACAAATGAAATCCCCTTCTGTGAATATTGGCTGCATTGTGATCGGGTTTCTCAAATTGATTTTTACTAAATTAAGTAGTTAGGCAACTAATTAACCATCCATGATTCCCATTTACAGTACATGATGGACCAACAGCATCCAGTTATCGACAATCAACTAATATCTTGAGTAATATTATCGATTTCTGTTGTGTACTTCCATTCTTCAATGTGTCACTCAGACGTACAGAAGTCTACAAGAGTAGAAATGACAAATTCAATATTTTGCTGTCCTTAATACAGTTAGTCTATGAACACGTGAAGCCTCTCTTCTCTCTTCACAGTCACAGTCATTCATCATTCAACAGCCAAAAAGATTTTTACCGTACTCATTCATGGAACTGATGCGTTAATAGCCTGTTGGTGATGTCTCTGTCACTGTCCTCTATGCAAGGACTCACTGAACACGCAGTAAGAAATTAATATATACACCGTGAGTGAGCCACTCATTCATTCAATATGTTTCGGCTTGAAACAAGACCTGAGTGGAACATAATGAGTCAAGGGAAACCTCCGCTATCTGTGCATATTAATATACACAGACTGTTACTCATGAATCCTTCTAACATTGCTGTTTCCCACCACTCAGTTTTGAGTAGGGATGCTCAGAGGATTGGTGTCTTGTCATCGGAAGGGTGAAGTACCATACAAACTGTCACCACACCACGAGTCGCACAATTAATGCCATGGCTTGAAGCACCGGCTCACAGACACACACTCGCAACACTGGCAGCAAATGTCAACGCAGCGTTGCATGGCTCCTCAAACAATGGGCCCGTGTTTGGGAAAGGAGGAAATCAATGTCAGACACCAGATTTCACAGATTTGCAACTCGGTGGCTCATCATCCTCTGTTAGATTTCCTCAGGGCCCCTTTTCTGCTCCGAGTCTGTTAACGCGCCGGCCCTCTCAGTCCCACACACAGAGGGTCCCACGAGCCGCTGTGCAAAGACGCAAACCCCTCCACCACCCCCACCGCCTTCGCCAAAATAGGACAAGCCTCAGCATCTCCGTCACTGGGAGCTGAAGGCCTGTGGAGAGCGTTGTGATAGCCCATCGCTCTCCCTCGCCCAGCCCATTCATAACAGTCATCCACCACCTGGGAGTTAATTTGCCCCAGAAACCAAGCACCATGGTGCGGGAGCGCACCGAGGTTGGGTTTGTGTCCTCCAGGGGATGGACGGCGAGAGCTACCACGGATGAAATGTGTTGATAAACAAACGTTCACCTCGTCATGGAAGATGTTGGGAGTTGCCCAGGTGTGGGTTGATGCTGTGGAAAATTTTATGCATGCTTAATGAGACCTCACAGCTGAAACTGGCTCATATCAAGCCTGGTGCGATCCAGTATTTTGCTTAAATTCGATGGTGCTGGCTCACAGCGCACTGTACACGCTGATTTTAGTATCTGCTCGCTGTGAAAAGTTTTGGGTCAAAATCAGTTTTTTCCACGGCACATTGTGTGATTAGCAGGCTCTTGACATTTGCCTCTCGATTGCAGCTTGGCAGCCTGAAAATGTCTGTTCTCTCTCTCTCTCTCTCTTTCTCTCTCTCTCTCACACACACACACACACAGAGGGACAGGCACACAATGGCTGGCCATGTTGCCCAAATAATTGCTAGGGAGCACGCTGCAAATTTCTCTTCCCCGTGTGATCACAGTAGATTTCCATGTGCCCAATTAGGAACCTTCAGCTCTCTCATAAGCGCTGCCATCATCATCATCATCATCACTAATGATAAGTCACCACTTTCCCCTCTGTGTGGCCCCACTCCCGCAAATGAGTAGCACACAGCAGAACAGCAGTTCGCAGAGGAGCGAAAAAATAATGACACACACACACACTCGATGCAGTGAAAACTTTTTTTTATTGTGTGAAACCAGCATTTCTAACTCCAAAGACCTCCCACACTCAGCCGATGCAGACGCAAGATAACAGAAGTAAACGGGGAGGGTAGCTCAGTCAAGAAACTTGTTTAGAATCTAGCCTACTTGCACAAATGTGCTGAAATGTCCTTGGGCTAGACACTTAACCGCTGATGGAAAATTTAGTGCTTCCCTCTGATTTAGCCCATCCCAAGTATGGCCAAACTAGAATTTAAAGATACCTAGTGAGTAGGATTTCAATGACTTCCAAACCCTCAGCGTCCACCCTTTAATGCACAGGTGTCAAACTCAAGGCCCGGGGGCCAGATGCGGCCCGTTGCATCATTTTATGTGGCCCCCGACCGCTTGAGTGACTGTTTCTCCTTCATTAAAACACGCATTGATCCACAAACTACATCCCCCAAAATGCACCTTGATCATATTTCTGGTTATGTGACGCAGCTGTGCACTTTTTAAAATGTCAGTTTGTCAAGAAACACCAATGCAGCCAAGTGGGGGAACAAGGTTGTTGACTTGTTGATTGATTGATTGATTGATTGGTTGATTCATTCATTCATTCATTCATTATCAACTGATGAGTGTTGATTAAATCAGGTTTCTTTTCCTGATACAAGGATCTGCGATACAATAATAGCAAATATCTGACATACTTTTAGATCTACACAAATGGGATGTTTGTTTGTTGAATAAGTAAAAATAATTGTTGATATTAGATATTTCTAAATAAAGTTACATTTTTACATTGAATTACATTATAGCGCCTTAATGGTGGCCCCTTGAGGGCCACTGCCATGTTGAGGTGGCCCTCAGTGACAACCGAGTTTGACACCACTGATCCAATGTAATTTAGATTTTTCTCCCTACCTGTCTGTATTTGGTGGTTTCTGATGGTCAGTACCTCAAGAATGTTCGACAGCAGACAAGATGGAGCGCATTTGTACATGTACACAAGATGATACATAGTGCAGAAGACCCTAAAGCGAAGCAAAAATGAATGTAACACTAGGGGATGTCCAGAAAAAGACGCACTTTTGTTGTTAGTAGAAGCAGAAGTTGCTCCACTGGCAGGACTACGACCGAGCCTTCAAAGTGGCAAGTCTTCCCCACTTTATTAGGGAGACTGTGAGCAACTGCAGAGACTGCGAGCTGCCTCAGTGAACTAATATTTCTCTCTTGCCCCGAGTCGAGCATTA
>OMPJ01034547.1:0-11249 GCA_900312935.1 Carapus acus | reverse complement strand
CATGTAACAAAGTGTTTATTTATTTTCCCAAGCCGCAGTATGAGATTGAGAGAGCCGCACAAGGCTCCGGAGCTGTGGGTTGCCGACCCCTGATCTCATGAATGAGTCCGATGTGAGTGTATGCTGACAGAACTACTGTTGTTCCACAACTTCCGTCTCCCTCGCACAGGCATTGGCATCGTAAGCATTGAGGGAGCCATCTCTAGGTGCATCCCAAAGAGAAGAAATGGGAGTGGCCAGACGGGCCACACAAGGCCCGACAGGCCGTTCAGTCCAGTCCGACAAGCGATTCCAACATAGTCTCAAAAACTACACACTCCTCTGCCCAGCAATACCAGGTTTGTCCAGTTGGTGTCAACTGTACGCACCCCCACCAATCCCGTCGGCCACCAGCCAACCAACCTTTCATTCCCGTTGTATGTTGTACACTTGCATATTGTATATCTGGGATTTTATACACTGATATATTATACATTGCATATTTCTTGATTCCCAGAATCATTGTTTGAGCTGCTTGGGCTTTAAATTTACTGGATCATTAAATCAATGCTACCTACTTACCAACCCACTTACCCCCCTACTCACCTACCTACCCACCTACCTACGTACCTACCTACCTACCAACCTGCCTAACTACCTACCTACCTACCTACCCACCAACCTGCATTCTGCCCCCCATTGTCATTAAATGAATGATGAAAAAACAATGAGCTGCTGCGTAGCAAATGATTTTTTATTTCTGCATGTGAGAGAACCATGTCTAGAGGCAAAACGCCAGGTTGAAGGTTGTTTCAAAGTCCTCAATGTCTCTTTGAATTTATGAAAAAAAAGCTAAACTGAAATCATCCATTTGCAGAAAAACGAACATCTACTGTGAAGAGACAAAACAGAGTGCGCTGTCATTTAACAAAGAGGGGAAACTGAGTTCTGGATGCAAAGTTGTTAATTTCAAGTCAACTCATCAGTCCACTGGCTAACAATGAAGCAGCTCCATGAGGCCTCAGTCTGAATCTGAGACAGGAAGTCAAGTCAAACTTGTCTTTTATTCACCATCTGTTCCTCAACCAAATATTACAAATAAATAATCCAAATCCAGAATATGTACAGAAGGAAAAGAAAAGATTGAACAGAACAGAATGGAACGGAACAGAACAGCCGTTTAACAGTCTGATAGCCGTCGGAAAGAAAGGATTCTTGAATCTCATGGACCTGTACCTGACACTCCTGTATCTCTGGACTGGGGGAGGAGTGAAAATGCACTGGCCTTGGAGCACGACAAAAACATTGCTGTGACGCTTTGCTATCAGCCTCAATGAACAGAGGTAATACGTCTCGGAGGTTGTTGCTCCTCTGTATTCTTCGCCAGAATATTTGGAGGTGTTTGTTCAATTTGTGTGTTTGAGGACTATTTTTGAAATGATAAAATTTGGGGTGTGATCTTGACCATGGGATTCATTGCTTTGCTATTTTGTATACTTGCGGTCAGGCATTTTCACCCATTCTCCCACAAGGCACATGCTATTTGGAAACGCACATGGCATACAAGTGATGCCATAACTTACACCATCAGTGATGCCATCTAATCACAATAACACATTATGATGTCACTTGAGGCTCAGTCTTGAGCTCCGCCATTCAGACCTGTTTCCGAGTTGTTGTACTCGACTGTTGCATTTCCTTCTACAATCAGCAAACAAATCGAAAAGAAACCTGCTAACAAGAACAACAACATAAAGAGCAAAGAGAAAGGTAAGTTTAGTTACAGTGATCAATGACGTATCCTGGGCTCATGTTGACTGGTAAAGATAACGGGGGTAAAAATCTACTCTACTGTCAGAGTGCCTTTCCAACTGTAAACTGTTTTTCAGCACTATGGAGGAATATAGGCATGGCTACATCAGTTGGTGAGCCGATTCAACATAAAGATTTGATCTAAGTTCTTTCTGACACAATGACACCAAAGTCTGTTTCTATTTGGGAATGTGCTGCACACTGTAAAACAATATGGCGTCTCCACAAGCAACTGCAAAGCAGGCAGTGCAGCTGAACTAGCTACACAAACAATAGTTTCAGATTTCAGTTATTGGCCACACTGTTTTATGATATGCAAAAGACATCTCCACGGAGAGAGGAGGAGGAATGGGAGTGGTGAGGAGAAACAAGGCCAGACGGTCAATTAATGGGCCCTGACCTCAGACCAGTTCATCCATGTTACCTGTAGCACGCGGCATTGTGTCGGTCACAGAGAAAGAGGGGCACAGGCGTACAGATCGACAGCAGGTAGAGAGCGGAAGCCTCGGGACACATAGGTGTCCAAAGAAGAGGTGAGGAAGTAAACATGGGAGGAAGAGGTAGAGAGACAGAGAGCTTGAAGGTCCATTGGTCTGTTGGTTGGTGATGGCGGTAGGACTATTGCTGGGGTGGTGAGTGACACACACCAGGCTTGTTCTGTGTTTGTTGTGTCTATGTCTCTTTGGTTTTGTCGTTTTCGCCACCGTCCCCCTCTTTAAATCTCAAGTTGGAGTCATTTCTAGCAGGCCCCTTTCTGGATGCAGTAGATGTGTGGCTCACGTCATGTGGGCTGTGGATGGCTTGTTTCTGGGCTCAGAGCAATCAATTTCAATTCTTGCGTAATGCCAACAGAAGTCTATTTCAAGGTGTTTTCCAATATGGAGCCAAGAATTCTACTAGATGAACTCACAGAGACTCAACATATCCCCAATTAGCAACAGTGGCGAGGAAAAACTCTGTTAAATGGAAGAAACTCCGGACAAGCTAAACTGTCAGCAGCATGTGTATGTCCCTTTGTATTTAGCAGGATACTTTCTCCTAGTGGTGAAATCTATAGTTCACTACCTGTTCCTTTTGCACCGGCACCTTAGTTTCATTGCACAATGCAATTGCTGTAACGACAATAAAAGATTCCTGATTCCCAATCCTGATTCTGGCAGGTACTTTATGCTGCTCGCAAAGATTACCAGTCACAATTGATGATTTCTCATGACAGACCTCCATGCCGCTGCACATTGGTTGAGGAACACTGTTCTTAAGAACCACAGAGAAAGCCTCTTCCTTTTATCCATGAATGTGTTTCTGCTTTGCCACTGATTTGAACAGACTTGACAGCTCACAAACAACAGTCACAGCTGAGCCCGCTGTGGCCTGAGCAGTGTCAGCTCAGGTGTGTGTATGTGTGTGTGTGTGTTTTTTTTTCATTTTCCCTCATTTACTTCCTTTGCAGCAAAGTGTGGAGATGTCTTTTAGGGAGCATTAATGTCTCCCTGTCAGCAGCGGCAGCTGTTGGATAACTCTCTCTAGCTCCACAGTGCCACCCTGAGGTCTGCCTCCACTGACCTCCAGGCATCAGGATGGGTCAGCTGGGACTGCTCCCCCTCACACTCCTGGCCGCCTGTGAGCCTCTTTGGCTTTATTTATGTCGAAGCTCCTATGTGAGTGGTATCTGTCTTTAACACAGTGATTTGCTTTTCTTCCACGTTTTGATCACAGGCTTCCTCTTAGGCACAGTGGAAAGCCAAAATATAAGTAGGTTGGTTTAGCTTGTTGATATTTCCTTACAATCTCTGTGCTCTCTTTGGAATTGAACCTTCGATACAATAAAACATGACACCATCCTCATGTTGGCACTCTGCCAGGCTGGTCTCCGTCTACAGCCTCCCCCGTCATGACCATGGAGCCCAGCCCTACGGTGGATTGGGGTTCCCATGTGACCATAAGATGCCAAGTCAAAACGACAGAGGATTCTAAAGAAATGTTAACCTTCATGATATACAAGTACCAAACCATTGTGCACATCGAAACCACCATCACCAGTGAGGTTGTCTTCAAGCTGCCAGAAGTCAGGTTTTCCGACACGGGGGATTACAGGTGTTGCGTCGCTTCTAATGAAGGCCTGGAGAGCACCATGTACAAACATCTGCTGGTACATGGTATGTATATTGTGCATGATGTAAGCAGCACACTCCTGTCACATTTATGACGCATAGATGTGGACTATGATCTTCGATTATGAGTATCTGATGGATTGTACAAAATGAAACATATTTATGGAACTGGGACAAGGGCCGTGGGAAATCCAACCCACCAAGTGTCGATAAATGTACTCATATTCCACAGGCTTACATTCAGTTGGACCTGATTGACTATATTTTTGATTTGCAGGCATGCCACCAAGTTTACACGTCAGTCAGACTACGTTGAGTGAGGGGGATAATGCACTAATGAGGTGTACAGCCCCTCAAACGTACAACTACAAATTCAAATTTTTCGGCAAAGAGACCATTGAGTTGGAAGTCACCAACTCCAGCTACGTTGAGTACTTGGTGACTTTCCAAGAACGTGGCCACTTCTACCTGAAATGTTCCTACCAGCACAAAAGATCCAATGAGTACATTAGCAATGTGATCCATGTCACAGTCAAAGGTAAGTAACACTCGGTGACGAGATTTGCGTGAATGTGAATGTACCACACTTCAAGGTTTCTTGTTGTGTTTTTTAGATTTAATTTCTACTGCACTTGATGTCAAACCAACAGCTAAGATCTCACCTACACCAGCTCATCTTAAATTCTCCTACGTTGCACGCCACAGAATGCATCATCAGTATCATTGCAGAGCGCATGAGGCATCTTCTCAAATGCAATGTTCCCTTGAAAGGTACAGAGACTAGTGTGTGATTGTTTTTGTGTTTTAGTTGATGGAGAGGATGTTTCAGAGGGTTTTGTGAAGCAAAAGCTGGAGATTATATTTCTTCCACTCAATGATCAGTTGGATGAAAAATGACCAGTGATAATTACACAAACAAAGTTGTGACAAGTCAAGTGTGGACCCTCCTTACCTACAGTATGTAGTCTCGTACCTGTCTCTGGATCAATACCAGAACTAAATGGCCGGCGAATGTGTACTGAGACATTCACCTGTTCGTTTTCGCACTCAACATGTTCACTTATTGATGCACGTGGCCAGTGAGAGGCAAATGCTTTTCTAGACTGGAGTTACACCATCCTGGTGATAATGCTCTGCTGGTTTGTTGTTGTTTTTTTTTGCTCTGCAGAGAACCCTAAAGCAAGACCTGTATCCTCTCCGGCTGATGTGCATCGAGGTTCTTACGTGAAGACGAGATCCGGATGCACACATATATTTTCCTAATATTCTGTCCATGCAATGGACTGCAATAGATCTTTGCTATTCTATTTGTATGTTGTGCAGACATATAAATGATGGAGACCATCGCTGTGGGATTGCATCTATGTGGATTGCGCCCGGTGTCTGGTACTCGTTACATTTCTATTTTTCTTGAGTGTGTGGAACATAGGATAACAAGATAACATGATAAAACAGGGTGAGATGTTGGATAAGGTGGGATAAAGTAAGGGTAGATAAGAAAGATAGGTGCCTACTCATACCTGTGTTTTTTCCCCTCTCCTAGCTTTGTTTCTGTTCTATGTTATGAAATTTAAATTGTATTTGTGGTTTAGTTCTCCTGGCTTGGTTTCTGTGCCGTCCTTTGTGCTGCTGGGGTCTTTACATGTCCTGGATTAATAGATCAGTAGATCAATAAAGTGCCTCCCTACCTACAAAGAGGAAATTGAGGTGAACACAAACATCAGCGCTCACGAAACATGTTCACTTTTAAGTCGTCATCGTGTCACATGGTCATTCTACGTTTGTAGTACAGTTAAGTCAGTTAACAAATCTTCATTGTTGATGTACTCCTCTGCGGCCTCTCCATGGTGGCAATTTTTTTTGGATTGGAAACCAATGGCATTCGTCATTCGTAGCAAGAGACTTGTTAAGACAATATCACTGCGCACACATCACTGTGCATTGTTACTTTATTTAGTTATAAACAAAGTACATCAAATCAAAAAAAGCTAAGTTGACTTTGCTGTACGCTCTGGGCTCTGAGACTTGCATAGCTGTTGGAACGGCTTCAACCTCCATGTTCATGGCCCCAACACACCTTCTGAGCCTTTTGGCGCAGACGACGTGGCTTTGAAATGCCGGATAACATGCCAGCTAATTTTAACAAGAAGCTTCTCTGGGCCTCTCTGCAGTTACTGCAGAAAAATCGACGAATAGCGGCTGTGGTTGATGAAAAGAGGCCCTACAGTTCAACGACAAAGCAGCTGCTGATGTAAACACAAGCTCTGGCCATCAAGAGCATTCTGCGCATATCCAACCGTTGCTGTCTGGCGCAACAACACAGTGGCTGGATTCAATTTTGGACCGGACACATGAAACATTTTCCAATGTATGGGTTGGCCAAAGGCGTGTTAGAACTGGTTATAAACTGACAATTCCACTTAAACGTGGATCACCACCCTGATTGAGATTTCACTCTTTACATGAAAACACTGAGGGGGGGGAATGAAGGGGAAGCAATCTACAGGATTGAGGGGGAACGATAACCACCGCAAAGGCATCGAGCATCAGTTCCATCACTTCAAATAAACTCCTCTGAGTGGTTGCATCAGATTAGCAGCAATAAAATTCTCACAAGAGGTTACATATCCTAAAAATTTGCACCAAATACACAATATTGTCTCAGTTTACATCTTCATTTAGTGTTAAATGAAAATGACAGAATATCAAGATTCACCTAGCACACTAATCAGAAACAAGTGTATGAGTGGTGTATAACTTAATTTCATGGATTAACTCAAACACAGTTTCACTTAGAGCTGTTCCCAAGTCAGAATCTTCACCTCAAGGTGATTAAACAATATCTTTTGATAGAGCTCTCGAAGCCCTTGAGAGCCCAAACAGTACCAAGAATGTATGTGCATCAAAATTTATGGAAAATGGTTAAAAGTTATCCGGGGCTGTGGGAGGATCTGACAAATGAAGGAAGAGCTAAAATGCTCACCAGTGTGTGGCCAGTGGAGATTGTGTGAGAGTTTGTCCCTATTGGTGCTGTAACCATTCTCGCACCCTGCAGACCTTTGACCCCTGGAGGAAAAGAAGGTGAGTGGGCCACGTCATCACGGGACCAGGTCATCGCACACTGTTGTTTCTTCACTTTCTTCCGCGCCCAGACCTCTCGCCCACGTCCGCAGGGCCTTGGCTGAACTGCACCGCTCACATGACCGTGCATTGCTCTGCTGACGCAGCACTGGGACCTCCTGGGAGGTTGAGTGACTCCATGTCAAAATTGAAGCCTGGAGGCTAGAGGAGGAAAAAAATCTGAAGTTTGACATTTTGAATTCAACCATCTCCTCTCCTCTCACAACAACAACAACAACAACACAAAACACTTACCGCATCTCCCGCCAGTTCTTTAGGAGGCTGGCCCAGGTCTTGCAACTGGAAATAATTTGGGATAAAAATCCAATTAATAAGGAGCAGCATAAACACATCTGACATTATCATCAGATTAAATAGATTGGAAATTAATACGAACTAAAAAATTGTTGCAATACAAATTGTGAATGGTTAGTATCAGTAATGATCGCTTGAAATCAAAGTACAACCAAGCAGTGCAGATATTGAAACTTAATTGGTATATTTCAGCACAGATTTCCCACTATCTACCAACACAGGAATCAGGAATCTTTTATTGTCGTTACAGCTATTGAATTGTGTAATGAAACTAAGGTGCTGAATACCGGTGCAAAGGAGTAGTACAAGGAGAAAAAAGAAGAGGAAACAAGAGAGGATCTATATACAGAGGAAATATAAACACACAATACATACGGTATAAATATTGGTATGAATAATGCTATAAATAACAATACAAATAATAGTAGCAGACAATCTCTGAAAGTAAAACAATGCAAGTCATTGGATTCTGAAGCATAAAATACAAATAGTTAAGGTGTGTAGATCTCAGGAGGTAAGGGAATACTCCTGGAGTTGTCATCCAGTGTGTGAGCACCGAGGAAAAACATCTACATACTGAATGGTGACCAGAATCTTGATCATCGTGGCTAAAAAACGTTGCCATTGGAAAGAGGCCAATTTCTCTCAGCCTCTTTAAACCGTTTCGACTGACCTGCTGCATTAGATCCATGATGTTTTCGAACGTTCTCTCTTTCTCGGCAGTCCCTTCGTCCTCCTTCTCAAACTCCTTGCAGATGTCTCCCATGATTTTGGCCTGCTGCTCGTAGCGTCGGTAGTCCTCTGGGCTAACGCTGGCTCTGTTGGCATCTAACCACTGTGGATACTGGGGGAGTAAGAGGCAGTTAAGAATTCTACAAAAGAATGAACTGCACATTGCAGGACATGAGAAAATCGACGAGAGAGGGCCGGCACCTTGGTGGTTATCTCTCTGAGAGACGGGTAAAGCACTTCCTTCGAAAGGAGATTCTGCATGATAGACTGCATGATGGGTAGGATGTTCCCTTCTTCACCGCTTGTGCCTCCCTCACCGCTTTCATCCAAGCCAAGGCCTTCCAGAGCCTTGACGAGATCATCTCCGGCTAAGCCCGAGGACTGAAGGACATCAAAGGGGCAGACACTATACTAACACCATCACTTGTCCACAATAGTCCAGCAATGGTGTCTTATACACACCTGCAAGTTGTCCGCATTTTTGGCCAGTCCACGCAAGGTATCTTTGAGGCAGGAGGTGAACTCTTGCTGGGAAGCAGTGTCAGTCCCTACATGAGATATTTCAATAGTATCCATACTGAGGGAGCAAGAACTCATCGATAACAAATGACAAGCGCGAACCTTACCGACTTTCCCTGCCGCCTCTGACAACTTCTGGAAGTGTTCCAGTAACTCTGGCTCCTCCTGTGCTAGCTCAGACATGGCCTTCTCCCACTCCTCTCTGGCCTGAGAGGCCATGTCCCCCTCAAAGAGCGTCTCAAAGAACTTGCTGTCCTCCAACAGGGGGGGCTACACATGGAAAACACAATAGGACACAAAGACTGCTTTTCAGAGGCAGTCTAACCACTCAGCTTCTACTGTGGAATTCTACAAATAACAACAATAAATTATTTTGAGTGTTGTTGCAGAGGTTCATTAGCCTTTAGGCAAAATATCCTGGCGTCAGCATTTATCTGCAAACAATCAGGTACATCATGTTGTATTTTTCAAGCACATGTGCTAGTGTGAAGTTAAGGATTGAACAATTCTAACTCAAGAATCAGTTATACTTATACATTTAAATGGACAACATGCTGACCTTGTCATCACTTGTGGCTGATGCTGCAGTTTCAGGAGCAGCTGGGACGGCTGTTTTGTCGAAGTCATCCAACGCACCTGTGAACAAAAGGTGACATCCTTAAAACTAAGATTATATAACAAAGATTCAGCTCTCACTCCAGTGAGACTATTAAGGTGTCGTTAAACATTACTGTTGGATCAATACTTCAAAATTGTATACTCAAACCACTGACTACAATCGGAAAATATCAATGATTTGTTTCTGAGTTGCATCATGGAGCTTTCGTACAATTGTGCAAAGATGAGGAGATGGAATGACGGCGGGTGGTGGGGCGGCAATTAACAACACTGGAATTCAACAGTAAGAGCAGCAAGTAGGGCAAGTTTTATACTCAAAATAGTAGCTATTTGTGCAAAGGTGAGTGATCCCATTCATTTAAAGCACCCCCTTTGAAAGGTCGCTTAGAATGACAACTGAAACCCAGCAAAGACAGGTGAGCCTTTCTCTATGGACGCAATTACTTAAGATGTCAAGGACAGAAACAAGACGTCCACAAAGACAGGAGGGTTTAGCTGAGAAAATAGTCAGTGGTTCAAGCGGAAAAAGCGACGATCTACTGACAGTCAAAATGACGGTCAGGTGGCGGTGATGAACTTGGACGAGCTAAGCGACGAATCAGACACAACCTATCGTCCGACTTTAGCCACTTTAAATAAAACCGAAAGCATCCGACGGAGTTTTCATCTTTGGTTGTCACAAATACAGTCAAGTCTTACTGTCCAATAACTCGTCCAATTCAGCATCTTGTCCGCGGCCGGACTGATCAGACTCCGACGCCATGTTTGACACCTTTTCCCAAACAACGATCACTTGCCCAGGCCGCCCGATATTGACATAGGCAGCAGGGAGACCGTCGCTTTGCATACGTCACATCCGGGCACGCGAAGTCAGATGACATTCCCTCTAGCGGTACTAGTGGGTATTACAGATACAAATACAGCGGAGAGGGTCCTTGAATTGTTTCGGTTTAGATACAAACAACGATGAGTAACAATAATACTGATGGCGGAAGTATTCCAAGCATGAATAACGATATCAACAAGATTGCTTTCAGATGAAATGGCATGAATATTGACCTGAATAAGAACAAGAATGAGAATTTGAATAAGAATAAGAAAAAGGTGAACATTTTCATTGTCGCCTATAGTATTTTGACTCAGTTGACAATAAAATAACAACGGATCTCTAAGACACTCTTTTTCCACACAAAAGTGCAACCTACTGGAATTCAAGCAAGTATCCAATCTTAAGAACATTAAGTAATCAAGCAATTTAGCACAAAAATGTGCATGTGACACACGTAAATACCGATCCCTCGGCCACCGTCTCTCTCGCGCTCCCTCTCTGGCCTTAACCCCATACCCCACGCCTTCAAGCCCCGTCCTTCTCTCTATTTCCCCCTCTCTAACACCGTGTGTGTACACTCACATTCACCGAGATGGACATAAACAGCACAGTCAGCACAATTGGTAAATACTGTCGGTTGCCAGGAGCAACTACCACTGTTGCTAAGAAGCGATACAAATAATTATCACCACGGGATGACGCACGCCATTCTCATGACAAATATTTAGCAAGAAGGCATGCTGATAGTAGCCCTGATACTATCCCACTGAGGTGGGAGTTTCCAAAAAACTACATCCATATATGGAAATGAGAGCCATTTGAAGTAAACCTATAAGTATACACGGTGTCTGTGTGTTTGTGTCACAATGTATTGTACAGATTTTGTACTTAAATACTGAGGAATAAATTTAACTTTTTAACCATTCAATAATTTCTCACATGTTGTCAGCATTGTGAGTATGTATCAAAGAAGGCATCTATCTATCTATCTATCTATCTATCTATCTATCTATCTATGTATCTATCTATCTATCTATCTATCTATCTATCTATCTATCTATCTATCTATCTATCTATCTATCGGTCTGTCCGTCCGTCCGTCCGTCCATCTATCTATCTATCTATCTATCTATCTATCTATCTATCTATCTATCTATCTATCTATCTATCTATCTATCTATCTATATCCACAACAGAATCCATGTAAATTCCAT